>JASAMZ010012895.1:0-60000 GCA_030248115.1 Linhomoeus sp. GSCO2_2 | reverse complement strand
GTTCCTGCACAGGGTTTGACAACAACTAAATTTGGTGGGTGTGCACATAGATTATCACTTATCTCTGCACACACTACAACATACTGAAACTGCAGTATCCACAGTAGCAGAAGAATATAGAACAATGGGTGTGCACACCTCAGATAACAAAGGCTTTGGTCAACAAGCTACAGTGAGTAATCTCCTCAGATGTTGTGGTATCTTTTCCAGCACAAGCCAATGCACATCGATTTGTTGCAATCTTCACAGTAGTATGGGGTGTATTTTCTTTTCTGATGGACAATGCACTTCTTGTGCTGTGCATTGGTCGATTTGTAGAGGGTGTGTGAAACAATTTGTCACTTACATATTTGTTACATATATGGTATGTGAACACCATGATTCTTCTTGAAACTGCTCAAATTGGGTGTCTGTCAGATTGAGTGACAGAAAATTCACATATACACTGCAGCTTTGCTTGTATACATCCTTGTTTGCACTCCAAAGGTGGGATGTGCTGCAAATTTTGCTACTGCTGGATGCACCCTCATTCATGAAACAGAAGATTCGATTTACCAACACATGCAAAAGCCAGTGGCTGTGCACATGCTATGGCAAATAATAATTGATAAAACAAAATATGGCTAGCATGGCATTTCTACAGGGTCACCAATGACAGAACAAAAGTCACTGCGTACATTGGGCTATAACAGCAAATCCAATCAACATTTCACACCAAGGTGTTGTGATATTGCTTCTAGCAGAGGCCGATGAACATGGCATCAGCCAAGAATGGCAAAGCACAACAACACACAAACAAAATAGTCACTAGAATGCCCATGAATACAGGCACAGCCTGAGAGGCAGGTCAGCCTGTTTGCAGTGGTCATATTCAACTGAAGAGTTACACAACTTTAAGTGCAGCAGCTGTGCCTGTGATTCCTTGTCTGAGGCACAAGTCAATGTGTCCGACTTGAGAGCAGGGCTGCTGAATGGGATCTGGAAACTGCAAAGAGAGAAAACTATAAAAATCACTAGAAAGTCTATGTATACAGGCAAACACCAGCAAGGCAGTTCACACAGCTTGCAGTGGTCATATCCAACTGAAGAGTTACACAACTTTAAGTGCAGTATCTGCAGCACAAGTCAATGTGCCCGACTTGAGAGCAGGGCTGCTGAATGGGATCTGGAAACTGCAAGGAGAGAAAAACTATCAAAATCAGAAGAATCTCAATGTATAAAGGCAAAAGCTTGTGAGGCAGTCCAGCCTGTGGAAAGTGCTCAATGCTTGAAGTACCAGTGTGAACACCCAAAATCGATCTGTTCTGTAGTACTGCATCAGTTGTGACTCCCTGTCTACGGCAAAAGTCAACTACCCTGGTTGAGAACAGGACTTCCAAATGGGATCTGTAAATCACAAAGAGAGAAATATTATCAAAATCACTAGAAAGTCCATGTATGCAGGCAAAAGCCTGAGAGGCAGTCCAGCCTGTATGGAGTGCTCACACACAAGTTTAAGCATAGCAGTTGTGACTCCCTGGTTATGACGCAAGTTAGCCATCCTGAGTTGAGAATGGGGCTTCTGAATGGGATCTGTAAACTGCAAATCAGAAGAAGGTCCATATATACAGGCAAGTAAGCCTTTGAGGCAGTCCAGTCTGTTTGCATGCC
This sequence comes from Linhomoeus sp. GSCO2_2, assembly GCA_030248115.1. Classification (NCBI taxonomy): domain Eukaryota; kingdom Metazoa; phylum Nematoda; class Chromadorea; order Monhysterida; family Linhomoeidae; genus Linhomoeus; species Linhomoeus sp. GSCO2_2. Next base: position 58,350 of record JASAMZ010012895.1, on the reverse strand, counting down.
TCTCACACCCAACTTAAGAGTTGCACAAGTTTAAGTATAGCAATTGCGATGCCCTGCGTATGGGTAGGGTTGACTAGCCCATGTTGAGAATGGGACTTCTGAATGGGATCTGTCAATCACAGTACAAGAAAAGTTATCAGAGTCACTGGGAAGTCCATGAATACAGGCAAAAGTCTGAGAGGCAGTTCAGCCTGTTTGCAGTGCTCTGCTAAACTCTGCTAAACAAAACTTCCAATAGTTTTATCAAGAAGTTTTAAACTAACCATTGATGTTTATTACCCTGTCCAGGCCCAGTAATATGCTCTGCCACATACGCATGTAACAATGGCTATAAAGGTGAGAATTACAGATGGTGTTAATTCAGTTTCCATATGGGAACATCGAATTCTCATTGTTCTGGGCGCACGACTATGTTTTCACAAGGAAGGTAGAGAAGAAGGATTGCAAAATCTGCATCACACACTCCCAGCTGTTTTTGGATTGTCGGTGGTCTGCGGTATCTCCATCACAGTCGGTGTCCAAATACACACCTTGTATTAGGCTACACTGGGTGTGTCAAGTCTAATAACCTATAGGTGGGATACGGTTGGGAGGAGGTTGCCAGAGAACTGTATTACGGGTGGTCCCCGATGACGTGCATAGTATGTCACCTCGGAAAATGGGTGCATGCAGCCTGTGGCGATCAATACACTATGACCTTTCAGAAGCCGGCGTAGAGTGAAACCAGCTAAAGGGAATGTAGCACCGGCTTCGTCCCCCTGTGCATATCGGACTGCCACATAACTAAGCCACAATGTCGGCGGGGTGGTTTCACCCTAGACGTTATAAGAAATAGTGCTAAAATTGATGAATTACAAGTACAGGAAAAACCCAATGTGTACTTGCTGTACCTGAAACCCGAAAAAATTTCTGTACGATGGAAACAGGCCGAAATGCACCGACATGAATGGTAGTAAAAGAGCAGTTTTTTGTTGTCTTTTTCGGCAGTCATACAATGACCACTGCAACATCAGAGTACACACTGCGCATCATGTCCCTTAGAAACTCGGTCCACAAACTGAGGCAAAGGCAGGCAAGCATGCACAGCTCCTTCGATGTTCGTCGCATGTGACATCCGACATTCCGTAAGTCGTCCATCGGCTCAATTTTGCAGGGTGTGCAAGCTCAAACCCTGCTTGTCGATGGATTGATCCTAAAATTTTTTCTGTCATTCTGTCATGCCGAATTTCTGTCACCATTTTCTGCCGGCCCGCATCGGATAAAAGCGTGTGTTCTCGGCTACCGAGTACATAAGTTGCATGAAGATTGGTCCCGAGGCGACAGAGTTACAGCCGTTTCATTGGCGCAAATCCTTAGAAACTGCGCCTCAAATTAAACACACTGTAATTTGTGTAAATCCTGTGATCTTTCAACACATGTCAAGATGACTTGTTGTCCTTCTCGTTTGCAATTTTCATTTATCTACGTTCACTATCAGCAAGATATTCAACGTTGAAATCGTTTACACAAAAACACCCGGTAGTTTGCAGAGAATGTCATCTTGCTCAAAAAGTTTACCCTGGGCTATCCCAATGCTGCCTGCCATGCAACAACCTCCAGTATTGAAAAGTTGAGTTCGTACTCAAACTGACATTGCAAAGAGTTGCGTTCTTTCTGCAGGGAGTGCGAGAGCCTATCGCCCGTTTTGCTCCGCTTCACGAGCCCCCCCCCCCCCCCCTCGCAAGAGGGTATTGCATAGCAATATTGACAGTGCCCGGGATTTGGTTTTTCGAGCAAGAAGATCCCGCTGTCAAGCAACGCTTTTGAAAAATGACAAAAACTTCAAAACGAAGTTTATTTTCGTGGTGCGTGTTTTAGAAAAAAATATTCGAGCCAGAATACGAAAGAGTGCGTCATGAGCCTTCAAGTGACGTGCCGATTGCCGCTGTAATCGCAATATGAGCAATTCAAAGAGATTCCAGCACAAAACTCAAAAATATTGTTTTTACGTGGTGCGTGATTTAGTAGTTAATTGGTTGCTGTCACATGAAAGGGCATGTCGAGAGCTTTCAACGGACGTGTCGATTGCCGCTCTACAACGTAAGACGAGCGAGTTAGAGCCGTTTTGTGCTTTCAGACTGTCGGGTCACCATAACTCGCGAAATTCACATTTTTTAGTTTCGACCAATGGGAGCACAGATGATCAGTGAGTCGAGAGCTATCCAATGAGCTCGAGATCGTCTCTCTACGACGCAAGGTAAGCGAGTTAGAGCCGTTTCACATAATTGGGCCTTCGGGTTACTGTAACTCGCGAAATTCAAATTTTTTAGTTTCGATCAATTGGAGAACAAAATGATCAGTGAGTCGAGAGCTGTCCAATGAGCTCAAGATCGCCTCTCTACGACGCAAAACAGACGAGTTAACGCCGTTGGGTGTGTGGGTGTCACAAAACTAGACATGACGGTTAGTGCCACCCAATGGAGTCGAATGCGCTGAGTAACGTGCCGTTGTCCGTTTCTGTTGCTAATTTCGCTATTTCGAGATATTCACAATCAAAATATGCAAATGTCTAAAATGACACTTTTATTTACAAGTCGTATTGGCAAAGTTTTTGCTGAAATGGAAAGAACATACTACGCGATGAATTTGTGACATAGTTTCGGATTTTGGAATTCACGAAATTAGGGATATTTTCAAGGTTTTTGTCAAAATTCCCAAATTTCGAAAATTTCAAACGGCTAAAATTTCAAAACTTCTTTGCACGGATGTATTGAGCATAGTCTGCCAGCAAATAGTTTCAGCGAATATAATTAACGAAATTAGGGATATTTTCAAGGTTTTTGCAAAATTCCCAAATTTCAACAATTTCAAACAGCTTAAATTTCAGAATTTTTTTTTCACGGATGTGCCGAGCATAGTCTGCCAAGTATTTATCTAATAGTTTCGAATTTTGGAATTCACGAAATTAGGGATATTTTTAAGGTTTTTGTCAAAATTCCCAAATTTCGAAAATTTCAAATGGCTAAAATTTCAACACTTCTTTGCACGGATGTATTGAGCATAGTCTGCCAGCAAGTAGTTTCAGCGAATATAATTAACGAAATTAGGGATATTTTCAAGGTTTTTGCAAAATTCCCAAATTTCAACAATTTCAAACAGCTTAAATTTCAGAATTTTTTTTCACGGATGTGCCGAGCATAGTCTGCCAAGTATTTATCTAATAGTTTCGAATTTTGGAATTCACGAAATTAGGGATATTTTCAAGGTTTTTGTCAAAATTCCCAAATTTCGAAAATTTCAAACGGCTAAAATTTCAAAACTTCTTTGCACGGATGTATTGAGCATAGTCTGCCAAGTATCTAGCAAATAGTTCAGCGAATATAATTAACGAAATTAGGGATATTTTCAAGGTTTTTGTCAAAATTCCCAAATTTCAACAATTTCAAACAGCTTAAATTTCAGAATTTCTTTTCACGGATGTGCCGAGCATAGTCTGCCAAGTATTTATCTAATAGTTTCGGATTTTGGAATTCACGAAATTAGGGATATTTTCAAGGTTTTTGTCAAAATTTTCAAATTTCGAAAATTTCAAACGGCTTAAATTTCAACACTCTTTTTTGCACGGATGTATTGAGCATAGTCTGCCAAGTATCTAGCAAATAGTTTCAGCGAATATAATTAACGAAATTAGGGATGTTTTCAAGGTTTTTGTCAAAATTCCCAAATTTCGACAATTTCAAACAGCTTAAATTTCAAAATTTCTTTTCACGGATGTGTCGAGCATAGTCTGCCAAGTAGTTATCCAATAGTTTCAAGTTCTATAATTAACGAAATTTCGACTACCCTTGAAAATATCCCTAATTTGGTTAATTACAAAATTTAGAACTATTTGCTAAATACTTGGCAGACTATGCTCGATACATTCGTGCAAAGAAATTTTGAAAGAGCATAGTCAGCCAAGTATTTAGCAAATAGTTTCAGATTTTCTAATTAGCGAAATTAGGTATATTTTCAAGGGTATTGCTAAAATTCCCAAAATTCGACAATTTCAAATAGCTTAAATTTCAGAATGTCTTTGCATGGTTGTGTCTGGCATAGTCTGCCAACTATTTAGCAAATAGTTCTATATTTTATAATTAACGAATTTAGAGATATTTTCAAGGTTTTTCTCAAAATTGCCAAATTTCGACAATTTCAAACAACTTAGAATTCAAAACATCTTTGCGTGGATGAATCGGGCGTAGTATGTCAAGTAATTATACAGCAGTTTCAGATTTTAAAATTCACGAAATTAGATATATTTTCAAGGTCTTTTTTTAAACATGGCAGATTTCGGCAATTTCAAATGGCTAAAACTTAGCAATATTTTTCCATGGATGTGTCCGGCAACGTATGTTTTTGCCACCTATTCAATCGAAGACGAAACGAGGCAATTCTGTTCACTGTGCGGTTCTGCAATCTACAGCAACGGTACCGCAACCGTCCGCATTTGTGACCCAAAAGAAAAGGGCGTCGTCCCATTTAGACCCTCTTTATTCCAAAGTGAACCTGCGGCGAACATTCCTGATCCATTTATGTGTCAGTACCCACCAATGCGCCTTACAGACATCGATTGCCCAACAATGGCACAAACTTTCTCCTAAAACTCGAGGTAACTGCGGCGATACTCTCCGAAGAAATGCTCAACTTACTATTCTGACACTCTATGGAATATACTCTTCAAATGCACGACACACTATACAATGGGGATAAATATTTGCAGCTTTTAGACGGCACGCCCAGCTTTTAATTGGCATCTTGCGCTTTTAATTTCTGGCGGCCGCGAAGCGCGAACCGCAACAGTGCGCTTTTAATCTGGCAGGAAGCGCTTTTAAAATGGGAGAAGGCGCTTTTAAATGGCAACTTGCGCTTTTAATTCCGTGGAAGCTGCGGAGCCGTGCCGATGGTCAACCAAAAGGCAGACGGTGGGGATATAAGCGAGCGTACTGAATGGATGACTTCCTCGTTGCAGTCTGTGCGCATTCACGTAAATTGGATGTCCAGAATTCGCATTGCTTGATTGAACACATTGTTATCCTTTGACAGCTGTGTATTCCTTTGAATTCAGGCTATGCTTAGGCTCGCCCTGCGCCCAGAGACGGATCACAAGAGTCAGTCGGCGTCGCAGTCTGGCGGGTCGAAGCTTAGGCTTAACGCGACCGGTGACCGACTTCAGGGCGCGCGGAGCGCGCCCTGAAGTTGGTGGTCGCGCTAAGCCTCAGCTGAGACTCGCCAGACTGCGACGCCGGCAGAGTTTTAGTGCAAACTGAAAGTGGCGTGCACTCTCCCCCATATACTTTGCCTCCTGCTAAGGCCGGCTGTGCCCCTTCCCTGCTTTGCCTTGTCGCGCAAACAGCGATGCCTTGCCATTGCTGCGTGCCATGAATACGCTTGTCCACCGCGTCAAACCCAACTGGAATAATGCCGGAGGAATTAAAAGCGCAACATGCCATTTAAAAGCGCGTTCTGCCATTTTAAAAGCGCCTCCTGCCATTTCCGAACAGCGACAAGCAAAAGCTGCTGTGGCAAATTAAAAGCGCTAGTGGCCATTTAAAAGCGCTTCGTGACTTTATTAAAAGCGCTAAGCAATTATTTAAAAGCGCCCAAAATCCCCACCCCTATACAATGCCAATCAACTATCATCGGGTACCCAGTTTTTTCGCCGCGCCTCAGCGCGGCGAGGTGTATATATACGGATGACAATGTCTGTCTGTGTGTGTGTGTGTGTGTCCGTCCGTCCGTCCGTGGCACCGAAGTAAGATAGGTGACACTAGCCGTTCCTTCCCGTTGCAGAAGAATTTGTGTGATCTGAATAGCACGGCATGTAGTCGTCAATGGCCGTAATGTCCTGTTGCATAATCTGTCCTGTTGAAGGTCTGTCCGTTGCAAGGTCTGTCCTGTTGTGAGCCAACGGCGGTGGTCGCCTCGTGCGCGCGCCGCAACGTCCGTCCTGTTCATTGTCAAGGTCTGACCTGTTGCAAGGTCTGTCGTGTTGCAAGGTTTGTCCTGTTGCAAGGTCTCTCCTGTTGCAAGATCTGTCGTGTTGCAAGGTCTGTCCTGTTGCCTGTTACAAAATCTGTCCTGTTGCAAGATCTGTCCTGTGGTAAGATCTGTCCTGTTGCAAGATTTGTCCTGTTGCAAAATCTGTCCTGTTGCAAGATCTGTCCTGTGGTAAGATCTGTCCTGTTGCAAGACTTGTCCTGTTGCAAAATCTGTCCTGTTGCAGAAGGTCTGTCCTGTTGCGACCCAACGGTGCTGTCCTGTTGCAAGGTCTGTCCTGTTGCAAGATTTGTCCTGTTGCAAAATCTGTCCTGTTGCAAGGTCTGTCCTGTTGCAAAATCTGTCCTGTTGCAAGATTTGTCCTGTTGCAAAATCTGTCCTCTTGCAAGATCTGTCCTGTTGCAAGATTTGTCCTGTTGCAAGATTTGTCCTGTTGCAAAATCTGTCCTGTTGCAGAAGGTCTGTCCTCTTGCGAGCCAATGGCACTGGTCGCCTCGCGCGACCATCCTGTTGCAACGTCTGTACTGTTGCAACATTTGTCCTGTTACAGAAAGTCTGTCCTGTTGCACGCCGACAGCGCTGACTGCCTCGCGAACGCGCCGTACAAAGCGCCGCGCAAAACAAATGATAGAGAGCGGGCATATTTTCCTGTTGCAAAATCTGTCCTGTTGCAAGATTTGTCCTGTTGCAAAATCAGGCCTGTTGCGAGCCAATGGCACTGGTCGCCTCGCGCGACCATCCTGTTGCAACGTCTGTGCTGTTGCAAGATTTGTACTGTTGCAGAAAGTCTCTCCTGTTGCAAGCCAACGGCGCTGACTGCCTCGCGAACGCGCCGTACAAAGCGCCGCGCAAAACAAATGGTAGAGAGCCGCCAGATCCAATGTGCGAGCTAAGGGGAGCGAGCCTGATTGAGCGGCGACGGTGCCTTGCCGTACTGTTCAGGCGATGCCTGCGTTGAAGGCAGGCAGCAACAGGCGGCGCTGGCCGTGCAGCGATTGATTGCCGCCGCTGGCGTCCCGCTGGCGTCTAGGCGCGCGCGTGCTGAAGCGTCGCGTGGCGAAGTGCTAGCGAGGCAAGCGCATGCTGAAGCGTCGCGTGGCGAAGTGCTAGGGAGGCAAACCTCTACGGACGGACGGACGGACGGACGGACACTACACCTAGCTAGCTTAGTAATGTAGGTTGCAAAATCTGTCCTGTTGCAGAAGGTCTGTCCTCTTGCGAGCCAATGGCACTGGTCGCCTCGCGCGACCATCCTGTTGCAACGTCTGTACTGTTGCAACATTTGTCCTGTTACAGAAAGTCTGTCCTGTTGCACGCCGACAGCGCTGACTGCCTCGCGAACGCGCCGTACAAAGCGCCGCGCAAAACAAATGATAGAGAGCGGGCATATTTTCCTGTTGCAAAATCTGTCCTGTTGCAAGATTTGTCCTGTTGCAAAATCAGGCCTGTTGCGAGCCAATGGCACTGGTCGCCTCGCGCGACCATCCTGTTGCAACGTCTGTGCTGTTGCAAGATTTGTACTGTTGCAGAAAGTCTCTCCTGTTGCAAGCCAACGGCGCTGACTGCCTCGCGCACGCGCCGTACAAAGCGCCGCGCAAAACAAATGGTAGAGAGCCGCCAGATCCAATGTGCGAGCTAAGGGGAGCGAGCCTGATTGAGCGGCGACGGTGCCTTGCCGTACTGTTCAGGCGATGCCTGCGTTGAAGGCAGGCAGCAACAGGCGGCGCTGGCCGTGCAGCGATTGATTGCCGCCGCTGGCGTCCCGCTGGCGTCTAGGCGCGCGCGTGCTGAAGCGTCGCGTGGCGAAGTGCTAGCGAGGCAAGCGCATGTTGAAGCGTCGCGTGGCGAAGTGCTAGGGAGGCAAACCTCTACGGACGGACGGACGGACGGACGGACACTACACCTAGCTAGCTTAGTAATGTAGACTAGAGCCTTTAGCCCATATGAGAATCTCTATGGTCAATAGCATATGGGCAACCTGTAGAGCGTGAAGGAGATAACGCAATCATCGAATTCAGTGCACTACAGGACTGTACAGTTAGATCTCAAGTCGTTAGACCGTGTGCCATTGCCAGTGCCTAACTGCCTATGATTAAGATCTCGCCATCTCCTGTGCCTGTAAATACACAATAGATGCTTGGGTTTAGCCCGTAGACAATTGGGTTTAGCCCATAGGACATTTCAGATAGATCTCAAGCGATTCGAGCCTGTGCCCCTGCCAGTGCCTACGTTTAGGATCGCGCCAGCTTGTGTGCCTGTAAATACACAGTAGACTCTTGTGTTTAGCCTGTAGACATTTGTGTTTTGCCAATAGGGCATTTCAGATAGATCTCAAGACATTTAGCACTGTGCCCCTGCCAGTGCCGTGCCTACATTTATGCTTGCCTCAGCTCCTGTGCCTGTAAACACACAATAGATACTTGGGTTTAGCCCGATACTTTTTTAGACATTTGCATTTAGCCCGTAGGAGATTTTAGATAGATCTAAAGACATTTGACATAGATCCAAAGCGGCTTGATGCTGTGCCCCCGCCAGTGCATGCAGTGGCTGCGAATACACTTTGGAGTCTCACAACGATAACTCTGTCATGAGTGGTGACACTGTATAGCACTTTCGGCATGAAATCAAGCGTCAATCACAGCGTGTGGTGCCTTCTGTTCTCAGAATGTACTGACGCAGTCGATATTTTCGAAATATTATGGAATTTAGTCACCGGTCATAGTTCTAAAATAGGAGGCGCAAAACTACATGTTATGACGGTCAGTTTAAGCTATAGATCATCGCAAACCGACAACTGTGTCTAGAGTTATGGCGTTCACAGACAGACAGACAGACAAACGGACAGACTTAGGCCGCTTAGTAATATAGGACTAGTGCCTTTAGCCCATAGGTGATACTGTATATCTATAGCTGAACACCTATGGAAACAGAGCCATTTGTATTGATCTATGGAAATCAGCCACTGCTCACAACATGTATTGGCCTATGGTTCATGGCCAATGCTCACAACAGCCCATAGGAGAATCTGATAGATCTAAAGTCATTTGACACTGCGCCTCTATCAGTGCCTGCTTTTAGGGTTGCACCAGCTCCCATGCCTCAGAATACACTGAAGCTAACATATGGAAGCTTGCATTTAGCCCATAGGAGATTTCAGATAGATCTAATCTCTTCTGACACTGTGCCCCTGCCAGTACCTGCATTTACCATTGTGCCCACCCCCGTGCCTTTGATAACACTGAACTTTGCATATAGGTGTTTGTGAGTAGTAAGGAGATGCTCTTTGGGACGGTGTGCTGAAGCATAGGCGGCTTCTCGGACGGTTGGTTCTCTTGGACGGTAGGTTCTCTCGGACGGTTAGTACATATCTCTCGGACGGTAGGTACATAAGCCCAAGCCCCAGAGTGTCTCTAATAAGTGCACCCCCTGTAAGCCTAAGCCTGTGAGTGTATGACGACTGGATGCTCTGGGACGGTGTGCTGAAGCATAGGAAGTTTCTGGGACGGTAGGTTCTCTTCTGGACGGTGTGCTGAAGCATAGGAGGTTTCTGGGACGGTGTGCTGAAGCCTAACCCTCAGACTGTGACTAAGCCTAAGGGTGACGTTTGAAGCGAGCGTATCATCTCCGTAGATTACAGGACATACACCAGGGTCTCTAATAAGCGCACCCCTAGAACTTTGTCTCTCACCAGCTAAGCCTAAGCCTGAGGGTGAAGCGGTGCAGTTGATGTTCTGGAGAGAGTGATAGCCTAAGGTTGAGACTGAGCAGAATGAAAGCCTAACCCTCAGACTGTGAGCCTAAGCCTAAGGGTCTCAAATAAGCCTAAGCCACAGAGTGTCTCTAATAAGCCCAAGGTTGAAAATGTCTCTAATAAGCTCACCCCCTCAACTGAGCGTCTATAGCTGTGCGTGTTGCGTGAACAAGTGTCGTGTGTGCCTGCCCTCACCTATGTACTGTGTCCGCCTACCCTTACCTACCGTTACTGTGTATGCGTTGGTGGTGGGGAGAGAGGTAAAGTGGGTGCAGGGACTGAAGACGGCTGCCGATCTCCACCCTTATATGTCCAGGACCTCCTGCTGGGAGCGACTGCAACGCCACCTGCCGGCCAGGAAGAGAAACGTGCGCAGCGCCGCCTGCCGGCCGAGAGGAGATTCGCGAAATTTGAATTTCTGGTTGTTGCGTGCAGCCACCAGGGGGCGCCAGTAGTCTATCCGAACCGCCTCGACGCGTAGAATCCAACGGCGACCACGCCGACCCCCTCCGACCTACCACGAATGTCCTGGGGGCAAAAACGTCGCCCACGAAAGGGAGTTTCAGCATACTGACAAATTGTTAACAAATTCAAAACACATCGGAACCATATCAAATAGGGGTTCGTTCGAAGCGTCTCGACGAGGCGAATTCAATGGCACCAATGCCGTCACCCCCAAATGTACCACGAGCGCTATTTTTGCACTTATTTAGCCTCAAAAATCAACTTTTTATTGGCTCATCCAAACATAGCGTTGTAGGGGTTCGTTTGAAGCGTCTCGACGAGAAAATTACAATGGTGCTATCCGCGACCACGTACCACGCACCACGTCCACGCGGCGGCCACGCAAACGTGGTCAGGCCACAACTTTTGATTGGATGGTCGAAACATGATGTCGTTGGGGTTCGTTGAAACCGCCTTGACGAGAGGAATCCAACGGTGCCATCGGCGACGATGTACCACGCACCACGTCCACGCGGGCCACGCAAACGTGGTCGGGCCATAACTCATTGCTGCCTTTGCCGAATCTAACGATGTAGGGGTTCGTTGAAACTGTCTCGACGAGAGGAATCGATTTATGAGGACCTTCAGACTCCACCAGTCAACAAACAAGCCCCCTGTAAACGAGCACCCAATAGTGCAAGTGGTCAAGTTTTTGAACTGACGCAAAGCAAGGGGTCGGAGTTTTGGCCCTCATAGCTACCAAGGGTTCAGATTTTTGACCCTCATAGCTACCAAGGGTTCAGATTTTCAACCCTTAGACAAGGGAATGGGTGAGATTTTTGACCTTCACCAGTGCAAGGGTTCAGATTTTGAACTTCACACAAGGCAAAGGGGTAAGATTATTAAACCTCACACACACAGAGCCCAAAAGCATAGACCATCAGCAACACAAACACTTTCTCGGCGAGCCAAACTGGCTGGCGCACACAGTTCACAAGGGGTAGAACATGCGAGCGCGGTGTCACAGGTGCAGATCAATGTGGATGTACGGCTGCAGCAGAATCACATCAGGCGCCTTCTTGTCAGTCTGAGTGGCCTTTTCTTCAGTCTTCTCAGAAACCTTCTCCTCTGCAGCCTTGTCCTCACTCTTCTCTTCGACCTTCTTCTTGCCAGGAGCCTTGGGACGTTTGAAGGGAGCTTCCTCAATCTCCTTGTAGAGCTTGTCGTTGTTGGAGATGCCCGCCTTGGCCTTGATGGGCACCCGTTTCCGAGGACCCTTGTTGAATGAGGGGTGGTTGACCAGCAGGTCCTTGTCGTCCTCTGGCACAGGAGGCAGCTGCGAGTCAAGACCGTAGAAAGGGAGCTGCGAGTCGAGGCCGTAGGCAGGAAGGTCCGGAGCCTGGGACGCCATCTCATAGGCAGGAAGCTGGGAAGCCATCTCGGAAGGCGGAGTCGAGAACTCTTGAAGCAGCTGACCAAAGTCCATCGCAAGAAATGAAGCAACTGCAGAAAACACCCCAACTCTCTGCTTTTATCCACCCTTTGCTTTGTGGCCAACCATTCAGCATCCAGGAATTCACAACACGGGTTGGAGCTGACTCGGAGCCAGTTCATTTTGACTCGGAGCGGACCGGTAGTTGGCGACAGCCACTCGCAGCGCCTTGCGAGCCGTGCGCACGAACAGCATGTAGTTGGCGATGTGGTAGTGCAGCTGCGCGCGCGAAAGCGATGAGGCACTGAAGCCGCTGGAGACGTCGATTGCCGTCAGACGGTCGTGCACCACGTCGACGTATCGCGAGCCGTGCTTGTTCTCGTGCAGCGTGAAATTGCGCATCATGAGTGGGGAGGCAGCACACACCAACTCGCGTCAATCGGGGTGGTCGAGATAGGTGTTGACCCACTCTTGCAAGATCTTTCGAATGTCATCAGGGATGGGCAGAGTCTCGTCCGGTGTCACTAGCGATCGTCCTTCCGAAGTGGAAGCCGAGGCTTCTTCGCCGCCGATAGGCAGGACCTGTGCGGTGTCGGCCGTACCGGCTTCCTTCTGGTCGGTCGCCTTACTCCACTTCTGACTGTCATGGCGGTGCGTGCGCATGTAATTTGGCATGTGGCGGCGCACGCGTTCCCATCCCCAATACCACGAACGATACCCGTCGTCTCCGCATCGAAACTGGGCACGTTGAGGCAGAGATACCACACGACGAAAACCATCTGCCTGCAGTTGTTGATCATGTAGTTGATCAGCGCGTTCCGATGGGGAGTCTGGGCATGTTGGTCGAGGCGCATGCCGAAGCACCAGGAGACGAATGGGAAATGGTAGCTGTCGACGCCCTTTCGCTCGTCGCATTTGCACGTCTCAGACAGCTTGTGAACGCCGGCGCGGGCACTCAACTGCACCACATAGGGCTGCATGCCGCAGCTTGTGTGCGTCCACCCACTCAGCACGCTTCAACACGTCGATCGCTGCGTTCGCGAGGGAAACCGTGCGCTGAATGGGGTACTGCACTTTGGAGTCTTGATTGGGGCACTTGAATCCCAGCTGGATCTTATCGTGCGCGCACATCTCCGCTGGATCGAGAACGTGGGGCTCCCAAAGGTAGAGACCGTGCATTTGATCGGAGTAGGGCGTTTCGATCAGCAGATTGGGAAGTGGGCGATGGAATTCGTCACGCTCGATCACGTCCTTGTCACCCATGATGAAGTCATGGTGAATTTTCAGGCGCACGAGACGGTCGGTGATGTCGACGTACGTGTGGTATAGGCGAGCCAAATCCGAACGGAAGTCCCAGAACATGACCACCACGCGTGGCGCGCTGCCTAGGGAACCATCGGGCTTCCTTCCCTCGTAGGTGAACAGACCATTGAGAGTGGCGGGGAAGTGGCAGCACTGTGTTTGCGCCAGTCGTGCTTCGAGAAATAGCGCAGGTCGACCACCATGGAGAGGGTACCGTCGAAGTTGGTGATCTGCAGACGCGTGGCTGGCGCGTGGAACTCGTTCGACCATGTCTCATCTTTGTTGGGCCCGCGAAAGAGGATGTTTTCGCAGATGCCCTTCGTGCCCGGATAGTCGCTTTCTTTCGCGCCTGGGTTGCATTTCAGCCAAGCCTCGAGGCGCTGGAACTTCACTTTCGCGTTGCCCAATTCGAAGGGTTTCGTGATGCTGCGCCAGTTGCAGCCCTCGGTGTCGGCGAACAGCATGTAGCAGTCGTGGTGGTCCATCCAGCACATGAACTCGCTGCAGCAGAGCTCCAGGGTGGGTACGTCCATCACATACACGCGATCGGCGTGGTCGAGACCCGTCAAACTCTGGCCCGTACACGCGAAGTGCATGCCAGAGAGACGGTCGCCGCTGATGATATTGCACTCGTCAATTTTGACGCTGTCTTCGCGCACGGGTAGGAATTCGAGGCGCAGCTGATCGCGTATCTCTGTGGCTTTCTCCGTTCGACTACCAATGGTGGCAGTGAAAGCGTCACGAACGGCCTGTGCCTCCTCGAGCAGTTTCTTCTGCTTGGCATAATGCGCTGGGCGGAGGCGCGTGCCAATCGACGTGGGGCGCTGCATGCGTCGCACTTGCGTTGACAGATTGCGACCTTGGAAGGCCGCACGGATGGGCCCACGCTGTCAGGCCATCCCGGCTGGCTTGGCAATGCCTTGCAGCCGTCTGGCTCGGTACTTAGCAGTAGTAGTGCGCGCCGTTTGTTGTCTCGCTGGAACGCCTCCTCGCGCCAACAACCCGGGCTGTTGTCTTCATGTCTGACCAGTAGGGGGCGCTGTCGGCATTGGCAGAAGCGCAGCGGGTCGTGTGCTGACACCAGCTGACGCCACGCGCTTGGCCAGCGGGTAGACGCCATGTGTGGGCGATGGGAGGTGGCTGCGTCTGCCACTTCTGCGGTCGTCTGAACCCGACTGTTCTCCTCGCGAACCAGAACTCGCGCATCCTCCCCTATCCACTCACTGCTCTACACTCGCGCTGTGCGACGGCCGAGGGGCAAGGCCCGTGCGGGGTTGCGCGACCAATGGCGAGTGGAGCACACTCTGTGGCTTAGGCTTATTTGAGACCCTTAGGCTTAGGCTCACAGTCTGAGGGTTAGGCTTTCATTCTGCTCAGTCTCAACCTTAGGCTATCACTCTCTCCAGAACATCAACTGCACCGCTTCACCCTCAGGCTTAGGCTTAGCTGGTGAGAGACAAAGTTCTAGGGGTGCGCTTATTAGAGACCCTGGTGTATGTCCTGTAATCTACGGAGATGATACGCTCGCTTCAAACGTCACCCTTAGGCTTAGTCACAGTCTGAGGGTTAGGCTTCAGCACACCGTCCCAGAAACCTCCTATGCTTCAGCACACCGTCCAGAAGAGAACCTACCGTCCCAGAAACTTCCTATGCTTCAGCACACCGTCCCAGAGCATCCAGTCGTCATACACTCACAGGCTTAGGCTTACAGGGGGTGCACTTATTAGAGACACTCTGGGGCTTGGGCTTATGTACCTACCGTCCGAGAGATATGTACTAACCGTCCGAGAGAACCTACCGTCCAAGAGAACCAACCGTCCGAGAAGCCGCCTATGCTTCAGCACACCGTCCCAAAGAGCATCTCCTTACTACTTTTGTGTTTAGCCCATAAGAGGATTCAGATAGATCAAAACTCTATTGACACTTCGCCCTTGCCATTGCCTGCATTTATCATTGAACCTGTTCCTGTGCCTCTAAATACACTGAAGCTAACACATGGATGCTTGTGTTTTGCCCTTAGGAGATTTCAGATAGAGCTAATGTCTTCTGACACTGTGCCCCTGCCAGTGCCTGCATTTACCTTCGCGCCTGTTCCCGTGCCTCCAAATACCTGTAGGAGTCTCACAGCGACAGCTCTGGAGTGAATGGTGACACGACAGTGCGAAATTTCCACGAAAATGACCAGTAGGCACTCTTTAGTGCTCAGAATGTACTGTGCAGTCGATATTTTCATGAATTTTGTGGAATTTAGTAATTTGCAAAAGTTTTAAAATAGGAGGGGATTCCTTCCAGCCCACGACGGTCAGTTTAAGCTATAGATCTCCAGGATCCGTCAACTGTGTCAAGAGAAAATGGCTGGACAAACAGACAGACCGACAGGCGGACAGACATTTGCCGCTTAGTATATAGGACTAGAGCCTTTAGCCCGTAGGAGAATCCCTATGGTCAATAGCCTGTTTGTAATTTGTGGAGCATGAAGAAGATAATGCAATCATCGAATTCAGCGCACCGCATCTCAAGTCATTTGACACTGTACTGTGCCCCTGCCAAGGCCTACAATTATTGTTGCACCAGCTCCCATGCCTCTGAATACACAATAGATACTTGGGCTTAGCTTGTAGACAATTGGGTTTAGCCCGTAGGACATTTCAGATAGATCTCAGGTCATTAGATCTGTGCACCTGCCAGTGCCTACATTTAGGATCACGATAGCTCCCATGCCTGTAAATGCACAATTGACGTTTGGGTTTAGCCTGTAGACATTTGGGCTTAGCCCTTAGGGCATTTCAGATAGATCTCAAGTTGTTTGACATAGATCCAAAGTAGTTTGACTCTGTACCCTACCAGTGCCAGTGATTACCATTCTATGCCATCGAATACACTTTAGAGTCTCACCACGACAATGCTGTAGTGAATGGTGACAGTGTAAAGCGCTTTTGGCGCAAAATCAAACGTCAGTCACAGCATGTGGTGTCTTCTGTGCTCAGAATGTACTGGCGCAGTCGATATTTTCAAAATATTTTGGAATTTAGAAACCAACCAAAGTCCACAAACCTTCATGCAAAACTACAGCCCATGCCGGTCAGTTTAAGCCATAGATCATCGCGATCCGTCAACTGTAGTGAGCGCTAGAGCGTTTACAGACAAACAAACAAACAAACAAACAAACAAACGGACAGACTCTAGGCGCCTTAGTATATAGGACTAGAGCCTTTAGCCCATAGGAGAATCTCCATGGTCAGGCCCATGGGTACAAAGGAGATAATGCAATTATCGAATTCAGTGCACCTCAGGACATTACAGTTTAGATCTCACATCACTTGCCACATTGCCCCTGCCAATGCCTACATTTAGGATCCCACCTGTGCCCATGCCTGTGAATGCACAATAGACACTTGGGTTTAGCCCGTAGACAATCAGGTTTAGCCAGTAGACAATTGGGTTTAGCCCATAGTTCATTTTATATCTCAAGTCGTTCGACCCTGTGCCCCTACCAGTGCCTACATTTAGACTTGCACCAGCTCCCATGACTGTAAACTCACAATAAACACTTGGGTTTAGCCCGTAGACACTTGGGATCAGCCAAAGGTAGCCACAGATAGATCTGAAGTCATTCAACCCTGTGCCCCTGCCAGTGCCTCTGCTTTGGATGGCACCAGCTCCCATGCCTGTAAATACACAGTAGACTCTTGGATTTAGCCCGTAGACGTTAGGGTTTAGCCAGTTGGACATCTTATATAGATCTCAAGCCATGTGAAATACATGCAGAATAGTTTGATGTTGTGCCCCTGCCAGTGCATGGAGTGCCTGCGAATACACTGGAGTCTCACAACGACAACTCTTTAGTGAGTGGTGACACTGTAAATGTCCCGCACTACGATTTGAAGTTGATGCACAGTGCGCGCGTCATTGCCGCCGTGGCCGCCATTTGAATCAGCATGGTTTAGCAGACTTCTGCACCTCACAGTCGAAATTGTCGAAATTTTGTGGAATTTAGACTTTGGTTAAAGTTCTAAATGCAAACATGCAAAATCGCGTGTTCTGGCGGTCAGTTTAAGCTATAGATCATCGCGATCTGTCAACTGTAGCGAGCGCTAGAGCGCTTACAGACTGACAAACAAACAAACAAACAAACAAACAAACAAACAGACGGACAGACTTAGGCCGCTTAGTAATATGGACTAGAGCCTTTAGCCCATAGGAGAATCTCTATGGTCAATAGCCCAGAGCATGAATGAGATAATGCAATCATCGAATTCAGCGCCGTCAAGTGACTTGAGATCACCATTAGATCTCAAGTCATTTGACGCTGTGCCCCTGCCAGTGCCTGCATTTTGGATCTCACCAGCTCCCATGCCTGTAAATACACAATAGACACTTGGGTTTAGCCCATAGTCACTTGGGTTTAGCCCATAGGACATTTCAGATAGGTCTCAAGCCATTCGACCCTGTGCCATTGCCAGTGCCTACATTTAGGATCGCATCAGCTCCCATGCCTGCAAATACACAATATGTGGTTGGGTTTAGCCTGTAGACATTTGGGTTTGGCCAATAGGGCATTTCAGATAGATCTCAACCCGTTTGACACTGTGCCCTGCCAGTGCCTACATTTAGGCTCTCGCCAGTTCCCGCGCCTGTAAACACACAATAGACACTTGGGGTTAGCCCATAGACATTTGGCTTTAGCCCGTAGGAGATTTCAGATAGATCTAAAGACATTTGACATAGATCGAAAGCAGTTTGATGCTGTGCCCCTGCCAGTGCGTGCAGTGCCTGCGAATACACTTTGGAGTCTCACAACGACAACTCTTCAGTGAATGGTGACAATGTAGAGTGTTTTTGGCACGAAATCAAACGTCAGTCGCAGCGTGTCGTGCCTTCTGTGCTCAGAATGTACTGGCGCAGTCGATATTTTCGAAATATTTTGGAATTTAGACATCGACCAAAGTCCACAAACCTTCATGCAAAACTACAGGCTAGGACGGTCAGTTTAAGCTATAGATCATCGCGAACCGACAACTGTGTCTAGAGATATGGCGTTTACAGACAAACAAACAAACAAACAAACAAACAAACGGACAGACTCTAGGCGCCATGGTATATAGGATATAGGATATGTGGTCAAGTAGAGTCAAGGTCGCTGAGTACGGATCCGATGTCCGTTTCTGTTGCTAATTTTGCATTTTCGAGATATTCGCAATTAAAATTCAAAAATGTCGAAAATCGACTTTTTCACCTGATGAGCTAACCGCGAAATTTCTTCAGAAATGGAAAGAGCACGGACCGCTAATAATTTGTAACGCAAAAGAAATTTTTGTCGATGTGGAATTTGATAGAAATACGCAATTGTTTGTCGAAATTCCATAAATTGACAAAAATAGAACGTCATTTATTGACAAATGTGAATGCAGAAACTGAAACGTCGTAAGCCAATTAGAATTTGTGGCATAGTTTTTCAGTTTTGAAAAACTGCAATTTGGAGATATTTACAATTAAAATATGAATATGTCGAAAATCGTCTTTTTCGCCTGATGAGCTAGCGGCGAAATTTCTTCAGAAGTGGAAAGAGCATAGGCCGTGGACAATTTGTAACACAAAAAAAATTTTTTGAATGTGGAATTTCATAGAAATACGCATTTATTTGTGAAAATTTCATAAATTGACAAAAATAGAACGTCATTTATTGACGAATGTGAATGCAGAAATTGAAAGGTCGTAAGCTAATAATCATTTGTGACATGGTTCTACAGTTTTGAAGTATTGCAATTTAGAGATATTTACAATTAAAATGTAAAAATGTCGAAAATCGACTCTGTCGCCTGATGGACTAGCGGCGAAATTTCTTCAGAAATGGAAAGAGCATAGACCGTAATTTGTAACACAAACAAAATTGTTTGCAATTGTGGAATTGTATAGAAATACGCCACATTTTGCCAAAATTCTACAAATTGACAAGAGCGTCATAACGCGAAATACGCAACCAAACGAAATTCCTGGTAGAGAACGACTGCACCAAACAGTTGGCAAGTTTTTTGTTCGATGTGCCGTATTCCCACAGGTATAAAACTTCAGATCAACGGCGTCGTATCATGCCGATACCATATAACGAACGCGGCGATATCACTGAGCTTTAGATCAGTTGTACAGACAACCGTATCGTGGTAATAGCTGCATTTTAATAGTGGTACACGTTTTCAAGATACCTTCTGTAGATACGGCTAATTATGCAAATGAAACTCACTATACTCTTCACCAAGATTTGACAGACACGAAGTATAGGTTGAACTTTTTACACACACGGCTTGTTACTCTAAGCTTGTTACGTCTGAAACATGGAGAGGACGAATGATCAGTGAGTCGAGAAACGAACGGACGCGCGCACACACGCACGCACGCACGCCGAGCTCTCGTATGGTGTCGCCCGGCAGAGGCGGGTCGGGCGAAAGAATCCCTCCAGAGAGGAGAGTGCCCCAAGTAGTCCATGAATAGTGCACCTCGAGCGGGCGCGCACTATAGTGGACGGCTTCCGAACACCTTACAAAAATTTCGCGCTTTTTTCGCCGCGCCTCAGCGCGGCGAGCTGTATATAAACGGTTGACAATGTCTGTCTGTCTGTCTGTCTGTCTGTCCGTTCGTCGCACCTACATATGTAAAATATGTGACGTATGCGGTCAAGTAAAGTCGAGGTCGCTGAGTACGGATCCTATGTCCGTTTCTGTTGTTAGTTTCGCATTCTCGAGATATTCACAAATAAAATTCGAAAATGTCGAAAATCGAATTTTTCACCTGATGAGCTAGCCGCGAAATTTCTTCAGAAATGGCAAGGGCATAGACCGTTGATAATTTGTAACACAAAAGAAACTTTTATAAATGTGGAATTTGATAGAAAGACGCGATTACTAGAAATACGCAATTATTTTTCAAATTCCACTAATTGGTAAAAAATAGAACGTCACTTATTGACGAATGTGAGTGCAGAAATGGACAGGTCGCCAGTAAGAATTTGTGACACAGTCTTATAGTTTTGAAAAATTGCCGTTTCGAGATATTTACAATTAAAATACTAAAATGTCAAAAAATCGACTTTTTTGTCCGATGAGCTAGCGATGAAATCTCTTCAGAAATGGCAATGGTATAGACCGCAGATAATTTGTAACACAAAAGAATTTTTTTGCAGATGTGGAATTTTATAGAATTACGCGATTAGTTGTCAAACTATAAATTGGCTAAAGTAGAGTGCCAACGCAGAAATACGTACACCAAACGGAATTCCTGGTAGAAAACGACCGGACCAAATAATTGGCAAATTTTTTTGTTCGACGTGGCGTATTCACACAGATAAAAAAGCTCCAGATGAATGGCGTCGTATCATGCCGATACCATATAGCGAACGCGGCGATATCACTGAGCTTTAGATCAGCTGTACAGACAACCGTATCGTGAGGATAGCTGCACTTGGTATTAGGGTACACGTTCTCAAGACGCCTTCTCCAGATGCGGCTAATGATGCGTATAAAGTTCACTATACCGTTCACCAAGATTTGACAGACGCAAAGTAAAGGTTGAACTTTCTACACACACAGCTTGTTCACTCTTCCACTCTAGAACGCTCACTAACCACTATGTGCTGCGAAAACAGCGCACTTTGACAAACGGCATGTTTATAATCAGCTTGTCTTTAGCAATACTTGATGAATCGATTATGCAATGCGATGTCATCTAGTATGACGAACTGTGTGAAATAAATTTGTGAGGCTCTCGACATTGATTAGAAACCAAGGCCGTCGCTCTACGGCCGTCCAGCGCTTAGAAACGTACGAGGGTGTCACATTGCATACTGTACGTACAAGCATACCTACCTACCATTCCACGTGCGTGCGAACTTTTAGAGTCACACAGGTGTCTATTCCATCAATCGTTTGCCTGACGCATGTGACATTCGATGTTCTGCATCCGAGAGTAGCAAATCGTCTCATTGACGACACAGCAGCGTAATCGGTCACCCGTTGTACGTGAAACAGACGCTGCAGGGAGCAAGCAATTTCCGTCGTACCTCATCAGACCTGCAATTGTCCAAGCTTGACGCTTTTCCATTGACGTACGTCCGGCCAACCAGATGATAAACAGAGTTGAAGGCGCTTCGTTCTTTACTTGGTCATCGGCCAATAGCTACAGTCATTTATGAACTTACCGTTAATCATTTTCACGGTCGTTGAGCACGGTTCCATCTCACAAAGAACTACTGAAATATTTCTCCAACTGTTAGGGCCAATGCAGGGTGTTCGAGCTGGAATTTTGGACTTTCGGCCACAACTATAGCAAAGCTTCACCGATTTGCTTGGTGTGAGCGGTCTAACTAAGCATGACGGTTGATGCCACCCAATGAAGTCGAATGCCCTGAGTAACGTGTCGATGTCCGTTTCTGTTGCTAATTTCGGAATAACGAGATATTCGCAAATTAAAACATGAAATGTCAAAAATGCCACTTATATTTTCAAACCGCATCGACAAAGTCTTTAGATGCAGTTTACGTTTCAAATCTGGGCTTCACCCTAGTGCATTGGTACTGCTCTTAGGTGAACTTCAGAGCTTGTTTTCTCGAGAAATGTGCGTTGCTCGGCTATGCAGTTTTCACCATTCGATTCGACGCCCAAAACTGCATAGGAACAGCAATTTTCATGAAATTTAAAAAGTATTAATTTTTCGTAAAATTTGGCGCGCAAAGTTTGACTACAAGCTACCCAAAGAACTTTCGAGAAATTGTCATCCCTGTGTGGCGCTATGTGTTGTACATCGCCTCCAAAAAAATTATCTGGCTCGCGCCGTTTGCGCGAACGCCAATCGAGAACCTAACGTCAGCTCTATAGCCTGCACAGTGGACTAAAATCAAACTTCGAACCTTATTTTCTCAAGAAATAGGCTTCGCTCGGCCATGCGGTTTTCACCATTCGATTTTGGTGAATACTTGGACGCGAATTTTGACGACAACCTACCCGTGGAAATTCTACGAAACTATCAACCCCGCATAGCACAATTTGTTGTGCATCACTTCCAATAAGAATATTTTGTGGCATCGGGCTGTTTGCTCAAACCCGGGGCAAAATTGGAAATTTGGACCGATGAATCACATGTTAGAGGCCCAAAATACGGTGATGGAAAGGCCATAGCTCAAGAACCTCGACACTTAGAAGGTTGTGACAAGTTGCATTCGACTTGGCTTGAGAAGCACTATGACATACTTGAAAATCACCAAAATCGAAGGAGGTCGAAAAGGAGTGTCCACGCAATGGTCGACCCTCTCAGAAACCGTCTCTTTAAAATGCCTTTTAAATGTTATGCTTCTGAGTTCTAAAGTCTGAACCCATTTGATATGCATTTTGCAGCCTATGTATCTCCTGCCTGTTCGTGAAAGAAAGTTTGCCAAATCAAATCAATTCTAAATGGTCGAAATTTTGCAGACTTTAACTAAAACCTTTAAAAATATTAACAATTTCGCTAATTCTCTATTTGAAATTGTCTGCTAAATATTTCGCAGACTGATGTGCTCGATACATCCATGATAAGACTTTGTCACATTTACACTGTATGAAATTGCAGAATTTGCCAACTTTGACAAATCCAGTGCAGGGTGTCATACTATACTATAATAATTCCAGTATTACAGTATAGTATAGTATAGTATAACCATACTATACTGTACTACAATTCGTTTTGGCATTCCAGTACTATACTATACTATACTACAATACAAAATTTTTGACGCATACTATACCATACTATACTAGAATTAAACCCATACTGGAATGGTATTACAGTATAGATTTTATCGATTTCCGCTGCAAATTTCGACTGTGGGCTGATGTATTCTGACCAAATTTGTTCAAGTTATCAGTAAACTTGCATGAAACTGTTGTAAATGACTTAGATACCGAACCAATGTGCCCCTAAGTGAGCAACTTAGGACATTGAAGTCGGCACTTCGGCCTGATTTTGAAATTTGTGTGTGGCCTTTATACTGTAATTCTATTCTAGTACTGTACTACAATTCATGAATTGCTGCCTATACTGTACTATACTATACTACAATTTACAAGGAACATCAATACTATACTATACTAGAATTGAAAATTGGTGTTCCATACTATACTATACTATACTAGAATTAAAATGAATTCCAGTATGACGCCCTGACCAGTGAAAATATCCCAACTTTCGTGAATTCTAAATACCCGAGACCACTTACTAATTTCTTCGCAGACTATGGCCGACACAACTATGGAGCAAGTCTCTTTTAAAAAGCGGAGTGGTTTTGAGCTTTGAATGTTTACTGAGATTGTAGCAAGGCCCTTTCCGGTTTCGTGCAGCGTCTTTGGATCTCCTCGCGACTACACTTTTTGGAGTGGTCTTGCTACGCAACATTGGTATCGCTCGGGTTTAATTCTTTACGCTAAGAAAATCATCTTTCAGACTGAATTAAAAAAAGACACTGGAATCTAACGCAAAACTAAGGTGAATTGTGAGATTGATTTGAGGCTTGCAGTGAGCTCTCCAGCGATGTCAAGACCGCCGCTCTGCAACGCACGAGTGCCAAGATATAACAAACCAAAATCTGCAGTTTTCATTGCGTTTTGGTTACTGTAGCCCTCTGTTTAAACTTTTGAAACTTTTTGTTGTCGGATTCGTGCTCAGGAGGTCGAGCGCTTCATTTTGATATGCGATTACACTAGGTTCGATGAAGTTTTGACTTTTCGCGGACCTTACTTTGGGATACTGTAGCGCGCAATTTTTAAAACTTTTGCTTTTTAAAACTTTTAAAACTGTTTGCTCAAACCCGGGGCAAAATTGGAAATTTGGACCTATGAATCACATGTTAGAGGCCAAAATACGGTGATGGAAAGGCCATAGCTCAAGAACCTCGACACTTAGAAGGTTGTGACAAGTTGCATTCGACTTGGCTTGAGAAGCACTATGACATACTTGAAAATCACCAAAATCGAAGGAGGTCGAAAAGGAGTGTCCACGCAATGGTCGACCCTCTCAGAAACCGTCTCTTTAAAATGGCTTTTAAATGTTATGCTTCTGAGTTCTAAAGTCTGAACCCATTTGATGTGCATTTTGCAGCCTATGTATCTCCTGCCTGTTCGTGAAAGAAAGTTTGCCAAATCAAATCAATTCTAAATGGTCGAAATTTTGCAGACTTTAACTAAAACCTTTAAAAATATTAACAATTTCGCTAATTCTCTATTTGAAATTGTCTGCTAAATATTTCGCAGACTGATGTGCTCGATACATCCATGATAAGACTTTGTCACATTTACACTGTATGAAATTGCAGAATTTGCCAACTTTGACAAATCCAGTGAAAATATCCCAACTTTCGTGAATTCTAAATACCCGAGACCACTTACTAATTTCTTCGCAGACTATGGCCGACACAACTATGGAGCAAGTCTCTTTTAAAAAGCGGAGTGGTTTTGAGCTTTGAATGTTTACTGAGATTGTAGCAAGGCCCTTTCTGGTTTCGTGCAGCGTCTTTGGCTCTCCTCGCGACTACACTTTTTGGAGTGGTCTTGCTACGCAACATTGGTATCGCTCGGGTTTAATTCTTTACACTAAGAAAATCATCTTTCAGACTGAATTAAAAAAAGACACTGGAATCTAACGCAAAACTAAGGTGAATTGTGAGATTGATTTGAGGCTTGCAGTGAGCTCTCCAGCGATGTCAAGACCGCCGCTCTGCAACGCACGAGTGCCAAGATATAACAAACCAAAATCTGCAGTTTTCATTGCGTTTTGGTTACTGTAGCCCTCTGTTTAAACTTTTGAAACTTTTTGTTGTCGAATTCGTGCTCAGGAGGTCGAGCGCTTCATTTTGATATGCGATTACACTAGGTTCGATGAAGTTTTGACTTTTCGCGGACCTTACTTTGGGATACTGTAGCGCGCAATTTTTAAAACTTGCTATTATGTCGACGTCACAGTTCGCGAGAGAAGTCCGAGGGCTACTCGTCGATCTGTCGAACTCAACTCAGTGACGTCAGACAAGAAAGTTACTAAGCCCGAAGCAAGCGTGTCGTTTCCAGTTTTCGACGCGTTTTGGATACTGTGGCTCTCTAGTTAAACTTTTGAAACTTTTTGTTGTCGGATTCGTGCTCAGGAGCTCGAGCGCTTCACTTTGATACACTCGATTCGACTAGGTTCAATGAAGTTTTGACTTTTCGCGAACCTTACTTTGGGATATTGTAGCGCGCAATTTTTAAAACTTGCTATGTATTATGTCGACGTCACATTCACGAGAGAAGTCCGAGGGTTACTCGTCGATGTGTCGAACTCAACTCAGCGGCGTCAGACAAGCGAGTTATTAAACCCAAAGCAAGCGTGTCGATTCCAGTGTTCGACGCGTTTTGGTAACTGTAGCTCTCTATTTAAACTTTGACACTTTTTGTTGTCGAATTCGTGCTCAGGAGCTCGAGCGCTTCACTTTGATGTGCGATTTGACTAGGTTTGGTCAACTTTTTTTCTTAGAATGGACCCCACTTTGGGATACTGTACCGCGCGAGTTTGAAGACCTATTTCAGTTTTGAACACACAGATGGCGAGAGGAGTCCACGGGCTACTCGACGATGTCTCAAACTCCGTCCTACGACGTTAGACGAGCGAGTTATAAAGCTGGAAGCAAGCGTGACACACATACGCACGCACGCACGCACGCACGCACGCACGCACGCACGCACGCACGCACGCACGCACGCACGCACGCACGCACGCACGCACGCACGCACGCACGCACGCACGCACGCACGCACGCACGCACGCACGCACGCACGCACGCACGCACGCACGCACGCACGCACGCACGCACGCACGCACGCACGCACGCACGCACGCACGCACGCACGCACGCACGCACGCACGCACGCACGCACGCACGCACGCACGCACGCACGCACGCACGCACGCACGCACGCACACACGCACGCACGCACGCACGCACAAAATATCGATCCTGGAATTTCTTAGATTTTTATTCCAAATATCTTAAAATTGCAATTTATCGAAACTGCAAAACTATGTCACAAATTCTTGTTAGCACACGGCCTTATCATTTCTGCATTCACATTCGTCAATAAATGACGTTCTATTTTTGTCAATTTATTGAATTTTGACAAATAATCGCGTATTTCCATCAAATTTCACATTTGCATAAATTTTCTTTTGTGCTACAAATTATACGCTGTCTATGCCCTTTCCACTTCTGAAGAAATATTGCCGCTAGCCCATCAGACGAAAATGCCGATTTTGAAATTTTTAAGTTTTAATTCTAAAATCTCGAAATTGCAATCTATTAAAACTGTAAAACTATATCACAAATTCTTATTGACATACGGCCTTACCATTTCTGCATTCACATTCGTCAATAAACGACGTTCTATTTATGTCAATTTATGTCAATTTGTGGAATTTTGACAAATAATCGCATATTTCTCTTAAATTCCACATTCGCAAAAAATTTCTTTTGTGTTACAAATTATCCGCGGTCTATGCTCTTTCCATTTCTGAAGAAATTTCGCCGCTACCTCATCAGGCGAAAAAGTCGGTTTTCGCCAATATTGAATTTTTATTGTGAATATCTCGAAAATGCGAAATTAGCAACAGAAACGGACATCGGATCCTTACTCAGCGACCTCGACTCTACTTGACTATACATGTCACATATTTTACTTCGGTGGCACGGACACACAGACACACAGACACACACACGCACACACATTGTCAACCGTATTTATACACCTTGCCGCGCTGAGGCGCGGCGAAAAAAAGAATTTGTGACATGGTTTTACAGTTTTATTAAATTAAAATTTTGAGATATTTAGAATTAAAATTAACAAACGTCAAAATCGACATTTTCGTCTGATGGGTTTAGCGGCGAAATTTCTTCGGAAATGGAAAGGGCATAGACATTAGATAATTTGTGACACAAAAAAAATTATTGCAGATATGAAATTTGATGGAAGTACGAGATTATTTATCAGAATTTCATAAAATGACAAAAATAGAACCTCATTTATTGACGAATGTGAATGCAGAAATGGTAAGGCCGTATGCCAATAAGCATTTGTGACATAGTTTTACAGTTTCAATAAATTACAATTTTAAGATATTTAGAAATATATTTTACAAAAATATCAAGATCGACATTTTCTGATGGGCTAGCAGCGAAATTTCTTCAGAAATGGCAAGCGCAAAGACTACGGATAATTAGTAACATAAGACTTTTTGCTAATATTTAAATTTGGTAGAAATGTTCGTAGTTTGACAGAATTGGCAAATTTCATAACTTGGCAAAACTTTTGTTAATTGATGAATGTGAACGTAGAATAGAAGGGTCGTACGCCAACAGTGTGTCCATTGTTCCTAGATATCGGAAATTGTTTTGTTCTTGTTTTGTTCCAGAGGGTCCAAAAATAAATTGTTTTGTTCTTGTTCTTGTTCCAACCCAAATCTTGGAACATTGTTAACAACTTAAGAACAATTTAAGGAACATTGTTCTTAAATTGTTCCAGTCCGTGTAACGCTGGTCCCAAGTAGCCCCGATCGGTGCACCTGCAGTGGCATATTGTTAACAACATCTAAAATTTTTGGCTTGCACCACATCAAATGTTTAAACTTTAGCCATAAACAGTTCCTGTCTTGAACCTATGATGTTCCCCGACTGAGTAATCATTGCGTCATTTTGTTACACTGCGCATTTCAAAATTAACAATTTAGGAACAATTTAAGAACAATTTAACCATTTTGTTCCACTCGCTCCGCTACATTGTTCTTTTTTTGTTCTTGTTCCAGAAAGTCGTGGAACAATATAAATTGTTCTTGTTTTGTTAACAATTTAGCAGGAACTTTGTTCCGGAACAATGTTCCGGTTCCGGAACAATGTTCCGTCGGAACAATTGGACACACTGTACGCCAAGAGGAATTCCTGATAAAGAACGACCGCACCGAACCAAACTTTTAGCAAATTTTTTTGTTGAATGTGGCGTTTTCACACTGGTAGGAAACACCAGATAAACGGCGTCGTATCATGCCGATAACATATAGCGAACGCGGCGATATCACTGAGCTTTGGTCAGCTGTACAGACGACCGTATCGTGTTGATAGCTGCACTTGGCATTAAGGCACACGTTCTCAAAACACTTTCTCCAGATACGGCTATGATGAGTACAACTAGCTTCACTATCCTGTTCACCAAAATTTGACAGACGCGAAGTATAGGTTGAACTTTTTACACACACAGCTTGCTAACTGAAACTGAACGTAGCATGAGTTTCTATTGGTCGCCCTGTTCTTGTGTAATGGAACAACCAAACACTTTGCACAGCTAACCAACTTCGAAAGCTGGCTGGAGCTATGGCTGTCATCCTGTCATTCCTGTGAGCTTTACTACAATATACACCGTTTTGTTTGCAGATTGCAGAACGATGTAGCGAGTTATGTATGTATGCAGTGACACCATAGGCTGGCTGGTGTATAGCAGGGCAGATTTTGAACCATTACTATTCGTCAACGACTGTTCTCAAATTGGTGCACAATACTATACAATTCTTGGCCCTACTTGAAGACATACCTATGCTATGTACCGTTAATTATCCTTGATATCCTTGTTCTAACTCTGTCTGTACTAAACACAGTCCCACACTAAAACAATACATTGTTCAGGTGTGTAACATTAATATTGTGAATTCTCCAATTAGCCCCTCTCTGTTCCACTGTTCTGTGGTATGCAGTCCTACCTGGGACGAGGCGGAGGGGGATTTTTTCGCCAGCCTCAGCCGGGCGACGCCCTACGAGAGCTCGGCGTGCATGCATGCATGCATGCGTGCGTGCGTGCGTGCGTGCGTGCGTGCGTGCGTGCGTGCGTGCGTGCGTGCGTGCGTGCGTGCGTGCGTGCGTGCGTGCGTGCGTGCGTGCGTGCGTGCGTGCGTGCGTGCGTGCCCGCGTGCGTGCGTGCGTGCGTGCGACCGTGCGTGCGTGCGTGCGTGCGTGCGTGCGTGCGTGCGTGCGTGCGTGCGTGCGTGCGTGCGTGCGTGCGTGCGTGCGTGCGTGCGTGCGTGCGTGCGTGCGTGCGTGCGTGCGTGCGTGCGTGCGTGCGTGCGTGCGTGCGTGCGTGCGTGCGTGCGTGCGTGCGTGCGTGCGTGCGTGCGTGCGTGCGTGCGTGCGTGCGTGCGTGCGTGCGTGCGTGCGTGCGTGCGTGCGTGCGTGCGTGCGTGCGTGCGTGCGTGCGTGCGTGCGTGCGTGCGTGCGTGCGTGCGTGCATGCGTGCGTGCGCGCGTGCGTGCGTGCGCGCGTGCGTGCGTGCGTGCGTGCGGAACGCTCTCAGATCTCGGCGCTGGAAAATCGGAGAGAGACGTCCTTGGGCTCTATGGATAGGTCTCGATCGTTAGTCATAACCGGTGTCGAGACTCAAATATGTGAATTTCGCGAGTTACATACAGTAACCCGAATGTCGAAAACGGAAAACGGCTCTAACTCGCTCGTCTTGCGTCGTAGAGCGGCGATCGACATGTCAGGTGAAAGCTCTTGACGTGTTCTTTCATGCGACATTAGCATTTTTCGATTAACGCAAATACGCACCGCGGAAAACGCCATTCTCGACATTTAGACGCTAAAATCGCTCTAACTCGCTCAACTTACGTCGTAGAGAGACGATCTCGAGCTCGTTGGACAGCTCTCGACTCACTGATCATGTGTTCTCCCATTGGTCAAAACTCGAAAATTTGAATGTCGCGAGCTACAGTAACCCGAAGGTCCAGATATGTGAAACGGCTCTAACTCGCTCACCTTGCGTCGTAAGAGACGATCTCGAGCGCTTTGGATAGCTCTCGACTCACTGATCATCTGTTCTCCCATTGGTCGAACTCAAAAATGTGAATTTCGCGAGTTACAGTAACCCGACAGTTTTAAAGCACAAAACGGCTCTAACTCGCTCGTCTTACGTTGTAGAGCGTCAATCGGCATGCCAGTTGAAAGCTCTCGACGTACCCTTTCATGCGTCAGCAAACATTTTTCAATCACTAAAACACGCACCGCGGAAAACAATATTTTTGAGTTTGCGCTGAAATCTCTCTGAATTGCTCATGTTGCGATTACAGCGACACTCGGCACGTGATTCGAAGGCTCGCTACGTACTCTTTCGTATTCTGACATAGCGTCTCCAATTACTAAAACACAGCGCAAGAAAAACAAACTTCGTTTTGCGGCATGGAGAGGCGTGCGACACAGTTTGATTGCTCGTAATGCGCTCTCTTGTGCATTGTGCTCTGTCAACTGTTTGTCAAAACTTTGACAAGTTTCTGTCACCTTCTTTAAAAAATTTCTTTAAAGAGTCTTGCTCTAAAATCCAATCCGTGGCGAAATAAATATTGCAATGCAGTACCCTCTTGCGAAGGGGGAGCTAGTGAAGCGGAGCAATGCGGGCGATGAACTCTGAAAGAACGCAACTCCTTGCAATGTCAGTCAGAATACAAACTCAACTTTTTAATACCGGAGGTTGTTGGAGGATTTACAGTAAATTCTTGCGTCCCGCTATCCTTCTTGCAGCTTGCTTGGGATAGGGGTGGACTTTTCGAAGCACCCAATATAGGTATATATGTTGCACCCACTTTACGCAATCCACCCAGAACGCGCAATATTGTTCATTCTGGCTGTCATTACCCAGCATCCGCCATATGGCTAGTCTTGGGTGTCGACCACACAGAATGCGCAGTTCGCATGAGTGAAAACTGTCACAAGCGCTACAGCAGGGAAAGGGCACAGCCGACCTAAGCAGGAGGCAAAGCATACATGAATCGTGTGCACCCCCACTTACGCCTTGCACTAAAACTCTGTCGACCTCCCGCCCAGCGGGTCTCAACTGAGGCTTAGCGCGACCGCCAACTTCAGGGCGCGCTCCGCGCGTTCTGAAGTCGATCACTGGTCGGGTTAACCCTGAGCTTCGGCCCACCAGACTGCGACGAACCCAGACTCTTACGAACTCTGGACGCAAGGCGAGCCTAGGCATAGCCTGAACTGGAAGGAATATTCTGTCTTGTCTATGTCTACTATAAAGAAGCAAGATGCCAGCCACTATTGCGTAATTTGGGTAGTGACCACCCATTCCCATATGGGGCCTTCCGGGTGGTTGCGCGTTTTGGGTGTGACATACCACCGGGTGTCCCATAAATCCAGACCCCCCTCCACAGCAAGCAGTAGAAAACTTTACGGAGTGAGACTTACACAGATTAAACTTCAATGTCTTGGGGTTGGGACGTGTAGCGTCTTCCAACACCAAATTTAAGCATCCTACACCCAGTCGTGAGGGTATGCGGGCGCAAAACGCAAAATTGGTCAATATCACTTGACTCGCTGGCTTGTGGCAGCTACAACTTCTGCTTAGTTGCAGCGAATTTGGTGAGAATTGTGCCATAATGCAGACAACAAATTGGGCGTTCGAATGGTTTAGGAACGAACAATGTAGCTTGTAACACACTCTTGAACGATCGAATCAAAGCTAGACTACCGGTCTCAATTTGCGAACTCGTCAGGTCCTCCTGCTGCACCTGGACCTCCTCCACGAGGACAAACGACCGTGATCAATTTTGCATTTTGCGCCCGCATACCCTCACGACTGGGTGTATGATGCTGAAATTTGGTGTCAGATGTCCCAAGACACTGGAGTCTAATCTGTGCAACTTTCACTCCGTGAAGTTTTCTACAGCTTGCTGTGGAGAAGGGGTCTGGATTTATGGGACACCCGGTACACCTCGCCGCGCTGATACGCTGCGAACAAGTCTCTTTTGAAAAGCGGAGCGGTTTTGAGCTTTGCACTTTTACTGAGATTGTAGCAAGGCCATTTCCGGGTTCGTGTAGCGTCTTGACTTTCCTCGCGACTACACTTTTTGGAGTGGTCTTGCTACGCAACATTGGTATCGCTCGGGTTTAATTCTTCACACCAAGAAATTATCTTTCCAGACTGAAATTTAAAAAGGGCACCTCTCGAATCAAACGCAAAACTACAGAGTAATTCTGAGTTTGACTTGATGTTTGCTTGCAGTGAGCTCTTCAACGATGTCAAGACCGTCGCTCTGCAACGCACTAGTGCCAAGATACTGTACAACACAACCAAATCACCAATTTCTGACGCGTTTGGTTACTGTAGCTCTTTATTTAAATTTTTAGGCTATTTGCTGTCAGATTCGTGCTCAGGAGCTCGAGCGCTTCAATTTCATATGCGACTCGACTAGGTTCCATGAAGTTTTGACTTTTCGTGGATCCCACTTTGGGATACTGTAGAGCGCGATTTATAGTTTATAGTTTGTCGGATTTTCATAGTTTTGACCACTAAGGTGACGAGAGGAGTCCGCACGCTACCCGACGATATCTCAAACTCCATCCTACGACGTCAGACGAGCGAGTTATAAAGCCCACGACTATGCCAGTCAAAATCACCAGTTTCAGACGCGTTTTGGTTACTGTAGCTCTGTATTTAAACTTTTAAAACTTTTTGTTGTCGGATTTTTGCTCAGGAATTCGAGCGCTTCATTTTGATATGCGACTCGACTAGGTTTGCTGAAGTATTGACTTTTCGTGGACCCCACTTTGGGATACTGTAGCGCGCGATTTTGAAAACATTTTCTAGTTTTGACCACTAAGGTGACGAGAGGAGTCCGCATGCTACCCGACGATATCTCAAGCTCCATCCTACGACGTCAGACGAGCGACTTATAAAGCCCGTGACTATGCCAAAATCACCAGTTTCCGACGCGTTTTGGTTACTGTAGCGCTCTATTTAACTTTTGAAACTTTTTGTTGTCGGATTCTTGTTCAGGAGCTCGAGCGCTTCATTTTGATATGCGACTTGACTAGGTTCGGTCAACTTTTGTCTGAAAATGGACCCTACTTTGAGATACTGTAGCGCACGATTTTGAAAACTTACAATATTTTGGTTTTGACTATTCAGGTGGCTAGAGGAGTCCGCAGGCTACTCGACGATATCTCAAACTCCACCCTACGACGTCCGACGAGCGAGTTATTAAGTCCGAAGCGAGCGTGACCCACGCACATACATACGCACGCACGCACGCACGCCGAGCTCTTGATAGGGTTCGCTCGGCTGAGGCCGAGCGAAACAAGCTGTTTTAAAAAAGTTGAGTTGTTTAATTAATACAGAGTGGTTGGTGAGTCTTTTAAAGTGGAAGAGTAATAGAGTGGATACTTTTGTAAAGTATTTCGAAGCCTTTCCGATATGACGCGCGCCCGCCCGAAGTCCACTATTCATGCGCTACTTCTGACACGCTCCTTTCTGAGAGGTTCTTGCAGGGCAACATTGGGATTGCCCGGGATTAATTTTTTGAGCAAGACACACGCATTTCTGAGCGGTTGTTGCAAGGCAACATTGGGATCGCCCGGGATTAATTTTTTTAGCAGACAAAGTTGTGCGTAAGACAAGGGTTTAAAAAACAAAAGTATTTCTTTAGGAATGACCGTTCAACAACTGCCTCAACGTAAGTGTTCAAACGGTCGAACGAATGCCGCTCTACAACGTTAGACGAGCGAGTTAGGGCCGATTTGCTGTTTGAACCTTTCAGTTACTGTAGCTCGCCAAATTCAAACTTTCGAATCTCGACTTCTCTGAACGGAATGATTAGTGTGGCGAAACCTATTCAACAAACTCAAGATCGTCTCTCTACACGGAAGACGAGCGAGTTAGAGAAGTTTTGCGTTTTGAACTTTTGGGTTACTGTAGCTCGCGATTTTCAAACTTTTGAGTTTCGACCAATAGAAGAAGAAATGATCAGTGAGTCAAGAGCTATCCAGCAACTCAAGATCGTCTCTCTACGACGCACGCTGAGCGAGTTAGAGCGATTTCTATGCTAAAAACGCGAGAAAGTCGCTTTTCGTGGTGCGTGTTTGCGCAATTAAACATTTTTACGCCAAGTGAAAGAGCACGTCGAGGCCTTTTAGTTGACCTATCGCACGCCGCTCTACGACGTAAGACGAGCGTGTTAGAGCCGTTTTGCGTTTTGGACCTTCAGGTTACTGTAGCGCGCGCAATTCAAACATTTGAATTTCGACTTCTCTTAACGGAATTATCAGTGTGCCGAAACCTATTCAGCGAACTCAAGATCGTCTCTCTATGACGGAAGACGAGCGAGTTAGATAAGTTTCGCGTTTTAAACCTTTGGGTTACTGTAGCTCCCAAAATTCAAACTTTTGAGTTTCGACCAATAGAAGAACAAATGATCAGTGAGTCGAGAGCTATCTAACCAACTCAAGATCATCTCCCTACGACGCACGCTGAGCGAGTTAGAGCGATTTCTGCGTCAAAAACGCGAGAATGTCGCTTTTCGTGTTGCGTGTTTGCGCAATTAAGAAAATTTTGATTGTCAAACGAAAGAGCACGTCGAGACCTTTTAGTTGAGCTATCGCACGCCGCTCTACGACGTAAGACGAGCGAGTTAGAGCCGTTTTAAGTTTTGACCTTCGGGTTACTGTAACTCGCGAATTTCAAACTTTTGAATTTCGAAACCTCTTAGCGCAATTCTCAGTGAGTCGAGACCTATCCATAAAGTCCAAGATCGCCTTCCTACGACTTTCCAACACCGAGATCTGAGAGCGTAACGGACGGACGGACGCACGCACGCACGCACGGACGCAAAGCTCTCGTAGGGGTTCCCCCGGCTGAGGCCGGGCGAAAAAACGTCCTGTACAACAACTAAAATGGTCGTTCGAAAAGCCGGCATTTTGCGTTTAAAAGGCATTTTGCAGGTTGCTAGTTTCGCTATGGCCGATGGACGGGATGGCTGAGCGTTGCAGAGGTGGCGAGGGCACCTGGATCGCGAACGTCAGAGAGTTCAACAGTCTCAAGTTGACGTACAGCCGCCTGAACGTACCCGAGACAATGCCAGACCAGCTGCACGACCAACTTATGGAGTATGATTTCTGCTACGAGTACCGCATATTGGCCTACTCAAATCTGGCCAGACTCAAGCTGGTCGAGGAAGAAGGATCGATGTTTGGACGCCGACACTGTCACCTCCGCTGCGTGCACGCTGTCCGAATGAGTCAGTGAGCATTGTCAAGTTTTGAAGAATGTGCTTCCTTTGTTAACAATTCTGGCAATATTTTTTCGCTCAGCCTCAGCCGGGTGAACTACTAAGACACCTCGGCGTGCGCGCGTCCGTCCGATCGTTCATCCGTTTGTTCATAACGCTCTCAGATCTTGGCGCTGGAGAGTCGCAGTGGATTTTTGGCGAAAATCACCATCGCCGTTTAGGTCCTCCTCCTCCAGGACGTCCTCCATTGAAAAGTCGTCACACCCGATTTTCGATATGGCATTGCGCGAAGTGACGTCATTTCAGACTCGTACATCGATTTGCTTAAAATTTTGACTGTCGGTCAAGAACGCCCTGTAGTATGTTACTAGTGCCTTTAGCCCATGGGTAATACTGTATATCTATAGCTGAACACCTACGGAAACAGAGCCATATGTATCAACTCATGGGCCCGCAGGTGACACTCTATACTTTACACTCCATAGAAGGCTGGGCACTCAGCCGCTGGTCAGAACATGCAGAGAACCGTGGCCAGCCCAGCAGCCACTGGTCATCACATGCACGAACCAATGGCCTGTAGCCACTGGCCAGCACATGCAGGGACAATGGCCAGTAGCCACTGTTCAGACAGAAGACACTGGCACTCAGCCACTACTGGTCAGAGCATGCAGAGAACCATGGCCCTCAGCCACTGGTTGGAGCCTGCATAGAATCCCATTCCCCTCGGCCACTGGTCAGACCGTGCAGAGACCCATGGCCCACAACCACTGATCAGCAGAGCAGGCACAGACCTACTGCCCTTAGCCACTGGTGAGAACATCTAAAGACCCATGGCCCACAGCCACTGATCAGAACATACTGTGCCGATTGCCAGTAGTTACTGGTCACAGCCAGAGATATTTTGATTGCTCGCGGATGACATTCCAAGGCGTTTGGCTGAGTTCGTGTTTTGTCAGTGCCCGTGCCTGCAATTATGTTTGCGATTGATGTTATCGTGCCTGCTACTGTGCCCTGAATCACACGCGGTTAGTATTTGGTTGGTGCACGTACTTTATGCTCTATAGCTATGGAAACAGAGCCACACGAATCGACCCATGGAAAGCAGCAACTGTTCACATCATGTATTGACCTATGGTACACAGCCAATGCTCACAACAGCATATAGGAAATGCAGACAGATCTGAGGTCATTTGATGCTCTGCCTTTTCCAGTGCCTTCATTTACCATTGTGCCTGCTCCTGTGCCTCTGAATACACTGAATCTAACACATGGATGTTTGTGTTTAGCCCATAGGAGATTTCAGATAGATCTAAAGTCATTTGACATAGTGCCCCTGCCAGTGCCTGCGATTAGCACTGTGCCACATCCCGTGCCTTGAAATACACCTCAGGGTCTGACAGCAACAACACTGTAGTGAATGATAGCACGACAGTGCGAAATTTCCACGAAAGTGGTCCCCAGGCACTCTTTAGTGCTCAAAATGTACTGCGCAGTCGATATTTTCATGATTTTTGTGGAATTGAGACATCGGCCAAAGTCCACAATAGGAGACGTTCTATTCCAGGCCAAGGCGGTTCTTTTGAGCCATAGATCACCAGAATCCGTCAACTGTGTCAAGAGTTATCGTGTTAACAAACAGACAGACAAACAGAGATTTGCCGCTTAGTATATTGCGCAGTCGATATTTTCATGATTTTTGTGGAATTGAGACATCGGCCAAAGTCCACAATAGGAGACGTTCTATTCCTGGCCAAGGCGGTTCTTTTGAGCCATAGATCACCAGAATCCGTCAACTGTGTCAAGAGTTATCGTGTTAACAAACAGACAGACAAACAGAGATTTGCCGCTTAGTATATAGGACTAGAGCCTTTAGCCCGTAGGAGAATCTCTATGGTCAATAGCATATGGGTAATCTGCAGAGCATGAAGGAGATAACTCAATCATCGAATTCAGTGACTGCAGGACAGTACAGTTAGATCTCAAGTCGTTAGACCCTGTGCCATTGTCAGTGCCTATGATTAAGATCTCGCCATCTCCTGTGCCTGTAAATACACAATAGATGCTTGGGTTTAGCCCGTAGACAATTGGGTTTAGCCCATAGGACATTTCAGATAGATCTCAAGCCATTCGAGCGTGTGCCCCTGCCAGTGCCTGCGCTTAGGATCGCGGCAGCTCGTGTGCCTGTAAATACACAGTAGACTCTTGTATTTAGCCTGTAGACATTTGTGTTTACTGTGCCCCTGCCAGTGCCGACATTTATGCTCGCACCAGCTCCTGTGCCTGTAAACACAATAGTCACTTGGGTTTAGCCCGTAGACATTTGGGTTTAGCCCGTAGGAGATTTCAGATAGATCTAAAGACATTTGACATAGGTCCATAGTGGTTTGGTGCTGCGCCCCTGCCAGTGCACGCAGTGCCTGCGAATACACTTTGGAGTCCCACAACGACAACTCTGTCATGAATAGTGACACTGTAAAGCGCTTTTGGCGCGAAATCAAACGCCAATCACAGCGTGTGGTGCCTTCTGTGCTCAGAATGTACTGGCGCAGTCAATATTTTCGAAATATTTTGGAATTTAGACATCGACTTAAGTCAACAAACCTTCATGCACAACTACATGCTATGACGGTCAGTTTAAGCTATAGATCATCGCGATCCGTCAACTGTAGCTAGAGTTATGGCGCTCGCAGAGTCACAAACACACAGAGTTTTGCCGCTTAGTAATATGGACTAGAGCCTTCAGCCTGTAGAAGAATCTCCATGGTCAATGGTGTTGGGTTCAGCCCATAGACAATTGCTGCCAGTGCCTACATTTAGGATCGCAGCAGCTCCCGTGCCTGTAAATACGCAACAGACACTTGGGTTTAGCCTGTAGACAATTGGGTTTAGCCCATAGGACATTTCAGATAGATCTCAAGCCATCTGACACTGTGCCCCTGCCAGTGCTTTCAGATAGATCTCAAGTCATTCGACCCTGTGCCATTGTCAGTGCCTACATTTAGGATTGCACCAGCTGCCATGCCTGTAAATACATAATGGGCACTTGGGTGTAGCCTGTAGACAATTGGGTTTAGCCCATAGGACGTTTCAGATACATCTCAACCCATCTGAAACTGTGCCCCTGCCAGTGCCTACAATTAGGCTCGCGCCAGCTCTCATGCCTGCAAATACACAATAGACACTTGGCTTTAGCCTGTAGACATTTGGATTCAGCCCGTAGGAGATTTCAGATAGATCTAAAGACATTTGACATAGATCCAAAGCAGTTTGATGCTGTGCCCCTGCCAGTGCATGCAGTGCCTGCAAATACACTTTTGGGTCTCACAACAATAACTCTGTCATGAGTGGTGACACTGTAGAGTGCGTCTGGCGCAAAATCAAACATCAGTCGCAGCATGTGGTGCATTCTGTGCTCAGAATGTACTGGTGCAGCCGGTATTTGCGAAATCTTGTGGAATTTAGATGTCGGCCAAAGTCCACAATAGGAGGTGCACAACTACGTGTTACGACGGTCAGTTTAAGCTATAGATCATCGCGAACTGACAACTGTGTCTAGAGTTATGGCGCTGACAGACAAACAAACACACGGACACAGCTAGGCCGCTTAGTATATAGGACTAGAGCCTTTAGCCCGTAGGAGAATCTCTATGGTCAGTAGCCCTTTGGAGTCTCACAACGACAATTCTTTAGTGTTAGCCCCTAGACAATTGGATTTAGCCCTTAGGACACTTCAGATAGGTCTCAAGTCATTTGGCCCTGTGCCCCTACCAGTGCCTATGTTTAGGATTGCACCAGCTCCCATGCCTGTAAATACACAATAGACACTTGGGTTTAGCCCATAGACAATTGGGTTTAGCCCGTAGGACATTTCAGATGTATCCCAAGTCATTCGACCCTGTGCCCCTACCAGTGCCTACGTTTAGGATCGTATCATCTCCCGTGCCTGTAAATACACAGTAGACTCTTGGGTTTAGGCCATAGACGTTTGGCTTTAGCCTGCAGGAGATTTCAGATAGATCTAAAGTCATTTGACATATGTAGATACAGAGTAGTCTGATGCTGTGCCCCTGCCAGTGCATGCAGTGCCTGCGAATACACTTTGGAGTCTCACAACGACAACTCTAGTGAATGGTGACACTGTAAAGCGCTTTCGGCGCGAAATCAAACGTCAGTCACAGCGTGTGGTGCATTCTGTGCTCAGAATGTACTGGCGCAGCCGATATTTGCAAAATATTGTGGAATTTAGTCATCGGCCAAAGTCCACAATAGGAGGTGCACAACTACGTGTTACGACGGTCAGTTTAAGCTATAGATCATCGCGAACCGACAACTGTGTCTAGAGTTATGGCACTCACAGACAGACAAACAAACGGACACACTCTAGGCGCCATAGTATATAGGACTAGAGACTTTAGCCCGTAGGAGAATCTCTATGGTCAATAACATATGGGTAGTCTGCAGAGCATGAAGGAGATAATGCAATTATTGAATTCAGTGCACTGCAGGACAGTACAGTTAGATCTCAAGTCGTTAGACCCTGTGCCGTTGTCAGTGCCTATGTTTAGGATCTCGCCAGCTCCTGTGCCTGTAAATACACAATATAGGCTTGGGTTTAGCCCGTAGACAATTGGGTTTAGCCCATCGGACATTTCAGATAGATCTCAAGCCATTCGACCCTGTGCCCCTGCCAGTGCCTATGTTTAGGAGGCCAGCTCATGCGCCTGTGAATACACAGTAGACTCTTGGGTTTAGCCCATAGACATTTGGGTTTAGCCAATAGGACATTTCAGACAGATCTCAAGCCATTTGACACTGTGCCCCCCTGCCAGTGCCTACATTTATGCTCACACCAGCTGCCATGCCTGTAAATACACAATAGATACTTGGGTTTAGCCCGTAGACATTTGGGGTTAGCCCGTAGGAGATTTCAGATAGATCTAAAGACATTGACAATAGATCCATAGCAGTTTGATGCTATGCCCCTGCCAGTGCATGCAGTGCCTGCGAATACACTTCGGAGTCTCACAACAACAACTCTGTCATGAATGGTGATACTGTAAAGCGCTTTTGGCGCGAAATCACACATCAATCACAGCGTGTGGTGCCTTCAGTGCTCAGAATGTACTGGCGCAGTCGGTATTTTCGAAATATTTTGGAATTTAGGGATCGACCAAAGTCCACAAACCTTCATGCAAAACTACAGGCTATGACGGTCAGTTTAAGCCATAGATCATCGCGATCCGTCAACCGTGTCTAGAGTTATGGCGCACACAGACAAACAAACACACGGACACAGTTAGGCGCCTTAGTAATAAGGACTAGAGCCTTTAGCCCGTAGGAGAATCTCTATAGTCAATAGCACATGGGTAATCAACCTGTAGGACATTTGAGATAGCACTCAAGTCATTTGTCAATGTGCCCCTGCCAGTGCCTACATTTACTACTGCACCAGCTCCCATGCCTGTAAATACACAATAGACACTTGGCTTTAGCCCATAGACAATTGGCTTTAGCCCGTAGGACAGTTCAGATGGATCTCAAGTCATTCGACCCTGCACCCCTGCCACTGCCTACGTTTAGGATCGCACCAGCTCCAGTGCCTGTAAATATGCAGTAGACGCTTGGGTTTAGCCTATAAACATTTGGGCTTAGTCCATAGGACATTTCAGATAGATCCCAAGTCATTCGACCCTGTGCCCCTGCCAGTGCCTATATTTAGGCTCGCACCAGCTCCCGTGCCTGTAAATACACAATAGACACTTGGGTTTAGCCCGTTGACAGTTGGGTTTAGCCCGCAGGACATTTCAGACAGATCTAAAGCCGTTTGACGTAGATCCAGCATAGTTTGATGCTGTGTCCCTGCCAGTGCATGCAGTGCCTGCGAATACACTTTGGGGTCTCACAGCGACAACTCCATAGTGGATGATGACGCCCTTAGGTGGTTTTGCCGCGAAATCAAACGTCAGTCACGCGAAATCAAAAGTCAGTCGATGCTGTGTCCCTGCCAGTGCATGCAGTGCCTGCAAATAAACTTTCGAGTCTCACAGCGACAACTTCACAGTGAATGGTGACACTCTAAAGTGCATTTGGCGCGAAATCACATGTCAGTCACGCGAAATCAAACGTCAGTCACAGCGAGTAGTGCCTTCTGTGCTCAGAATGTACTGGCGCAGTCGATATTTTCGAAATATTATGGAATTTAGTCATCGGTCAAAATTCTAAAAGCAAAGATGCAAAACTACGTGTTCTGACGGTCAGTTTAAGCTATAGATCATCGCGATCCGTCAACTGTAGCGAGCGCTAGAGCGCT
The DNA here is from genome assembly GCA_030248115.1 of Linhomoeus sp. GSCO2_2. Classification (NCBI taxonomy): domain Eukaryota; kingdom Metazoa; phylum Nematoda; class Chromadorea; order Monhysterida; family Linhomoeidae; genus Linhomoeus; species Linhomoeus sp. GSCO2_2. The sequence continues at coordinate 17,004 of JASAMZ010012895.1, read as the reverse complement.
TACAGACAAACGAACAAACAAACAGACGGACAGACTCTTGCCGCTTAGTATAAAGGACTAGAGCCTTTAGCACGTAGGAGAATCTCTATGGTCAATAGCCCATGGGTAAGCAACCTGTAGGACATTTGAGATAGCCCTCAAGTCATTTGACAATGTGCCCCTGCCAGTGCCTACATTTATACTGTACCAGCTCCCATGCCTGTAAATACACAATAGACACTTGGCTTTAGCCCATAGACAATTGGGTTTAGCCCGCAGGACAGTTCAGATAGATCTCAAGTCATTCGACCCCACGCCCCTGCCACTGCTTACGTTTAGGATCGCACCAGCTCCAGTGCCTGTAAATACACAGTAGATGCTTGGGTTTGGCCTATAAACATTTGGGTTTAGCCCATAGGACATTTCAGATAGATCTCAAGTCATTCGACCCTGTGCCCCTGCCAGTGCCTAAATTTAGGCTCGCACCAGCTCCCGTGCCTGTAAATACACAATAGACACTTGGGTTTAGCCAGTTGACAGTTGGGTTTAGCCCGCAGGACATTTCAGATAGATCTAAAGTCGTTTGACATAGATCCAGAATAGTTTGATGCTGTGTCCCTGCCAGTGCATGCAGTGCCTGCGAATACACTTTGGAGTATCACAGCAACAACTCTTTAGAGAGTGGTGACACTGTAAATGTCCCGCACTACGATTTGAAGTTGATGTTTTGCATGTTGGCGTGCAGTACGTGCGTCATTGCCACTGTGGCCGCCATTTGAATCATCATGGTTTAGCAGAATTGTGCACCTCACAGTTGAAATTGTCGAAATTTTATGGAATTTAGGCATCGGTCAAAGTTCTAAATGCACTTATGCAAAACTACATGTTCAGACGGTCAGTTTAAGCTATAGATCATCGCGAACCGACAACTGTGTCTAGAGTTATGGCGCTGACAAACAAACAAACAAACAAACAAACAAACAGACGGACAGACTCTAGGCGCCTTAGTATATAGGACTAGTGCCTTTAGCCCATAGGTGATACTGTATATCTATAGCAGAACACCTATGGAAACAGAGCCATTTGTATCGACCCATGGAAATCAGCCACTGCTCACAACATGTATTGGCCTATGGTTCACGGCCAATGCTCACAACAGCCCATAGGAGATTCTAATAGATCTAAAGTCATTTGACACTGCACCTCTATCAGTGCCTGCTTTTAGGGTTGCACCAGCTCCCATGCCTCAGAATACACTGAAGCTAACACGTTAAAGCTTACATTTAGCCCATAGGAGATTTCAGATAGATCAAAAGTCCCTTGACACTGCGCCCTTGCCAGTGCCTGCATTTATCATCGAACCTGTTCCTGTGCCTCTGAATACACTGAAGCTAACAACACATGGATGCTTGTGTTTAGCCCTTAAGAGATTTCAGATAGAGCTAATGCCTTCTGGCACTGTGCCCCTGCCAGTGCCTGCATTTACCTTTGCACCTGTTCCTGTGCCTCCAAATACATCTCACAGCAACAACTCTGGAGTGAATGGTGACATGACAGTGCTAAATTTCCACGAAAATGACCAGTAAGCACTCTTTAGTGCTCAGAATGTACTGTGCAGTTGATATTTTCGTAAATTTTGTGGAATTTAGTAATTTGCAGAAGTTTTAAAATAGGAGGGGATTCCTTCCAGCCCACGACGGTCAGTTTAAGCTATAGATCTCCAGGATCTGTCAACTGTGTCAAGAGAAAATGGCCGGACAAACAGGCAGGCGGACAGAGATTTGCCGCTTAGTATATAGGACTAGTGTCTTTAGCCTGTAGGTGATACTGTATATCTTTAGCTGAACACCTATGGAAACAGAGCCATTTGTATCGACCCATGGAAATCAGCCACTGCTCACAACATGTATTGGCCTATGGTTCACAGCCAATGCTCACAGCAGCCCATAGGAGATTCCGATAGATCTAAAGTCATTTGACACTGCGCCTCTATCAGTGCCTGCTTTTAGGGTTGCACCAGCTCCCATGCCTCAGAATACACTGAAGGTAACACATGGAAGCTTGCATTTAGCCCATAAGAGGTCTCAGATAGATCAAAAGTCTTTTGACAATGCGCCCTTGCCAGTGCCTGCATTTATCATCGAACCTGTTCCCGTGCCTCTGAATACACTGAAGCTAACACATGGATGCTTGTGTTTAGCCCTTAGCAGATTTCAGATTTAGCTTATGTCTTCTGACACTGTGCCCCTGCCAGTGCCTGCATTCACCTTCGCGCCTGTTCCCGTGCCTCCAAATACCTGTAGGAGTCTCACAGCGACAGCTCTGGAGTGAATGGTGACACAACAGTTCGAAATTTCCACGAAAACGACCAGTAGACACTCTTTAGCGCTCAGAATGTACTGTGCAGTCGATATTTTCATGAATTGTGTGGAATTTAGTAACTTACAAAAGTTTCAAAATAGGAGGGATTCCTTCCAGCCCATGATGGTCAGTTTAAGCTATAGATCTCCAGGATCCGTCAACTGTGTCAAGAGAAAATGGCCGGACAAACAGACACACACACACACACAGACAGACTCTATGCCGCTTAGTATATAGGACTAGAGCCTTTAGCCCATAGGAGAATCTCTATTGTCAATCGTATTGGGTTCAGCCCACAGACAACGTAGTTGAGCCTGTAGACACTTGGGTTTAACCTGTAGACTATTGGGTTTAGCCCATAGAACATTTCAGATAGATCTCAAGTCATTTGACACTGTGCCCCTGCCAGTGCCTACATTTAGGCTTGCACCAGCTGCCGTGCCTTAAATACACAATAGACACTTGGGTTTAGCCTGTAGACTATTGGGTTTAGCCCTTAGAACATTTCAGATCAATCTCAAGCCATTTGACACTGTGCCCCTGCCAGTGCCTACATTTAGGCTCGCACCAGCTTCCGTGCCTGCAAAACACAATAGACACTTGGCTTTAGCCCGTAGACATTTGGATTTAGCCCGTAGGAGATTTCAGATAGATCTAAAGACATTTGACATTGATCCAAAGCAGTTTGATGCTGCGCCCCTGCCAGTGCACACAGTGCCTGGGAATACACTTTTGAGTCTCACAACGACAACTTTGTCATGAATGGTGACACTGTAAAGTGCTTTTGGCGCGAAATCAAACATCAATCACTGCGTGTGGTGCCCTCTGTGCTCAGAATGTACTGGCGCAGTTGATATTTGTGAAATATTTTGGAATTTAGAGATCGACCTAAGTCCACAAATCTTCATGCACAACTACAGGCCAGGACGGTCAGTTTAAGCCATAGATCATCGCGATCCATCAACTGTGTCTAGAGTTATGGAGTCCACAGACAAACAAACAAACAAACAAACACACGGACAGACTTAGGCGCCTTAGTATATAGGACTAGAGCCTTCAGCCCGTAGGAGAATCTCTATGGTCAATAGCTGATGGGTAATCTGCAGAGCATGAAGGAGGTAGCACAGTTATCGAATTCAGCATGCCACAGGACAGGACATACAGTTAGATCTCAAGTCATTTGACGCTGTGCCCCTGCCAGTGCCAGCATTGAGGATCTCACCAGCTAACATGCCTGTAAATACACAATAGACACTTGTGCTTAGCCCGTAGTCACCTGGGTTTAGCCTGTAGGACATTTCAGATAGGTCTCAAGCCATTCGACCCTATGTCCCTGCCAGTGCCCACGTTTAGGATCGCACCAGCTCCCATGCCTGCAAATACACAATAGACACTTGGCTTTTGCCCGTAGACATATGGATTTAGCCCATAGCAGATTTCAGATAGATCTGCAGCCTTTTGACACTATGCCCATGCCAGTGCCAACATTTAGGCTCGCACCAGCTCCCATGCTTGCAAATACACAATAGACACTTGGCTTTAGCCCGTAGACATATGGATTTACCCCGTAGCAGATTTCCGATAGACCTAAAGACATTTGACATAGATCCAACGCAGTTTGATGCTGTGCACCTGCCAGTGCATGCAGTGCCTGCGAATACACTTTGGAGTCTCACAACGACAACTCTGACATGAATGGTGACACTGTAAAGCGCCTATGGCACGAAATCAAGCATCAATCACAGCGTGTTGTGCCTTTTGCTCTCAGAATGTACTGGCGCAGTCGATATTTTCGAAATATTATGGAATTTAATCATCGGTCAAAGTTCACAAACCTTCATGCACAACTACAGGCCATGACGGTCAGTTTAAGCTATCGACCATCGCAAACCGACAACTATGTCTAGAGATATCGTGATAACAAACAGACACACGGACAGACTCTAGGCCGCTTAGTAATAAGGACTAGAGCCTTTAGCCCGTAGGTGACGCTCCATTGTCAAAAGAGGACTGTCGTTAGCCAATCTCCGATGGTTAAAACATGCAGTGACACATGGCGTGCCACCACTGGTCGCAAGACACAGTGACCCATGGGGAGCCACCACTGGTCGCAAGACACAGAGACCCATGGTGCGATACCACTGGTCGCAAGACAGGGAGACCCATGGCGCGCCACCACTGGTCGCAAGACTCAGCCCATAGCTGATTTCAGATAGATCTGAAGTCATTTGACACAGTGCCCCTGGCAGTGCCCGCATTTACCATTGCACCTGTTCCAGTGCTTGGCTTCAACACATGGATGTCTGTCTTTACCCCATAGCTGATTTCAGATAGATCTGAAGTCGTTTGACACAGTGGCCCTGCCAGTGACAGCGTTTACCATTGCACCTGTTCCCATGCTTGAATTCAATGCATGGATGTCTGACTTTAGCCCATAGTTGATTTCACATAGATCTTAAGTCGTTTGACACAGTGCCCCTGCCAGTGCCCGCATTTACCATCGCGCCTGTTCCAGTGCCTCAGAATACACGTCAGAGTCCCACAGCTACAACTCTCTAGTGAATGATGACCCAACAGTGCAAAATTTCCAAGAAAATGGCCCCCAGGCACTCTTTAGTGCTCAGTATGTACTGTGCAGTCGATATTTTTGTCATTTTTGTGTAATTTAGTAATCAGCCAAAGTCCACAATAGGAGAGGTTCTATTCCAGGCCACGACAGTTCTTTTGAGCCATAGATCTCCACGATCCATCAACGCTGTCAAGAGTTATCGTGGTAACAACCAAACAAACAAACAAACAGAGTCCACGCCCTTTAGTATATAGGACTAGAGCCTTTAGCCCGTAGGTGAATCTCTATGGCCAATAGCCGATGGGTAATCTGCAGAGCATGAAAGAGATCACAATCATCGAATTCAGCATGCCACAGGACAGGACATACAGTTAGATCTCAAGTCATTTGTCAGTGTGCACCTGCCATTGCCTGCATTGAGGATTGCACCAGCTAACATGCGACTTCAGATCGATCTAATGTCATTTGACATAGACCCAGAATAGTTTGTTGCAGTGTCAAGTCAATCGACCCTGTTCCCCTGCCAGTGCCTACATTTAGGATTGCACCAGCACCCGTGCATGTAAATCCACAATAGACTCTTGGGTTTAGCCTGTAGACAATTGGGTTTAGCCCATAGGACATTTCAGATAGATCTCAGTCCATTTGACACTGTGCCCTTGCCAGTGCCTACATTTAAGCTCGCACCAGCTCCCATGCCTGCAAATACACAATAGACACTTGGCTTTAGCCCGTAGACATATGGAATTACCCCGTAGTAGATTTCAGATAGATCTAAAGACATTTGACATAGATTCAACGCAGTTTGATGCTGTGCACCTGCCAGTGCATGCAGTGCCTGCAAATACACTTTGGAGTCTCACAACGACAGCTCTGTCATGAATGGTGACACTGTAAAGCGCCTTTGGCGCGAAATCAAGCGTCAATCACAGCGTGTGGTACCTTTTGCTCTCAGAATGTACTGGCGCAGTCGATATTTTCGAAATATATGGAATTTAGTCATCGGTCAAAGTTCACAAACCTTCATGCACAACTACAGGCTATGACGGCCAGTTTAAGCTATCGACCATCGCGACCCGACAACTATGTCTAGAGATATCATGATAACAAACAGGCACACGGACAGACTCTAGGCCGCTTAGTAATAAGGACTAGAGCCTTTAGCCCGTAGGAGAATCTCTATGGTCAATAGCCCATTGATGATATCCAAAGTTTGATAACACAATCATCAAATTCAGTGCGCCGCAGGACATTACAGTTAGATCTCAAGTCATTTGACCCTGTGACCCTGCCAGTGCCTACGTTTAGGCTTGCACCAGCTCCCGTGCCTGTAAATACACAGTAGACCCTTGGTTTTAGCCTGTAGACATTTGGGTTTAGCCCGTAGGAGATTCTAGATAGATCTATAGTCATTTACCATTGATCCAGAATAGTTTGATGCTGTGCCCCTGCCACTGCATGCAGTGCCTGCGAATACACTTTGGAGTCTCACAATGACAACTCTGTAGTGAATGATGACACTGTAAAGCGCTTTTTGCGCGAAATCAAACGTCAGCCACAACGTGTGGCGCCTTCTGTACTCAGGATGTACTGTTGCAGTCGATATTTGTGAAATATTTTGGAATTTAGAGATCGACCAATGTCCACAAACCTTCATGCAAAACTGCAGGCTAGGACGGTCAGTTTAAGCTATAGATCATCGCGATCCATCAACTGTAGCGAGCGCTAGAGCGTTTACAGACAAACAAACAAACAAACAAACAAACGGACAGACTCTAGGCGCCTTAGTATATAGGACTAGTGCCTTTAGCCCGTAGGAGAATCTCTATGGTCAATAGTTCATGGGTAATGTGCAGAGCATGAAGGAGGTAAAGCAATCATTGAATTCAGCACACCGTAGTCGCTTGGATTTAGCCCATAGGACATTTCAGATAGGTCTCAAGTAATTCGACCCTGTGCCCCTGTCAGTGCCTGCATTTTGGATAGCATCAGCTCCCGTGCCTGCATGCAAATACACAACCTGACGCTTGGGTTTAGCCTATAGACATTTGGGTTTAGCCAATAGGACATTTCAGATAGTTCTCAAGCCATTTGACAATGTGCCCCTGCCTGTGCCTACATTTAGGCTCTCGCCAGCTCACATGCCTGTAAATACACAATAGACACTTGGGTATAGCCCATAGACATTTGGCTTTAGCCCGTAGGAGATTTCAGATAGATCTAAGGACATTTGACATAGATACAAAGCAGTTTGATGATGTGCGCCTGCCAGTGCATGCTGTGCCTGCGAATACACTTTGGAGTCTCACAACGACAACTCTGTCATGAATGGTGACACTGTAAACTGCGTTTGGCGCGAAATCAAATGTCAACCACAGCGTATGGTGCCTTCTGTACTCAGAATGTACTGGCGCAGTTGATATTTGCGAAATATTGTGGAATTTAAGCATCGGTCAAAGTTCTAAAACTAAGCACAGGCGAAGAGCAAAACGTCGGTTTGTCTTCTGACCAAGAACGGAGCACGAGTCACGGGCACAGGCGAAGCGCAAAACGTCGGTTTGTCAGGTGCCAGTATCACGGGCGGTCTCTTTACTGATTACGGAGAGAGGCGCAGTCGGCGCAAAGCGCAGTCGGACAGACACACAGGCCCACAGACAGACAGACATTGTCGTCCGTATACCGGGTGTCCCATAAATCCAGACCCCCCCCTCTACAGCAAGTTATAGAAAACTCTAGGCGTTGAAACTTTCACAGATTGTAGTTCAATGTCTTGGGACATCTGACACCTAATTTCAGCACTGTACACAAGTTCACTCGGGAATCCTGGCGCAAAACCCAAAATTGGTCAATTTCCCAAGACTCGCCATCTTCTGTCGGCCACAACTTTCGCTAGACTGTAGTTAATTTGGTGCGACTTGTACCGTTTTGAAGAAGACAAATTAGGCTTTCGAATGGTCTTGGAACGAAAATTGTAGCTTGTAGCACGCATGAGAAAGGTCGAAACAAAGTTCGTTTGCCGGCCCCAAAGCAGGTGCAGTCAGTCCCTCCTCCTGCAGCAGGGCCACCTCCATGACGGCCAGCGGCCGTTACCAATTTTGGGTTTTGCGCCCGCTATTCCGCGAAAGTTTGTGTATGATGCTCAGATTTGGTGTCAGATGTCCCAAGACATTGCACTTCAATCTGTGTAAGTTTCACCCCGTAGAGTTTCCTACAACTTGCTGTAGAGGGGGGTCTGGATTAATGGGACACCCGGTATGTACAGGGTTTTTTTTTTAATTCGGCAAATGGAAAACCTGAATATCTTCTGCTGTGATGAAGCAATTCGAACGAAACTTGCACACAATATAGTCGACATATGTCCATGATATGTGTTATGTTGAGGTGCCAATTCATCTTTGTGGCCGCAAGTTACAAGGCGTCAAAAATATAACTAGAAATTTGAGATTGCACACGATTAAATTACGCAAAATTCGCACACTTCTCAGCCAATTTTGACGGGGCTACATTCATTAGATTGAGAAAATTACAAGCTTTCATATGTTTCAAGAACGAGTTGCGTAGGTCCCACGTGGCGTTAGTTACGGCACGTCAAAGTTGAGATCACCAGCCACAAGGCGTCATTCTTGGCCACCTCGGACTCCTTGAGCAACTCCGGTACTTTGGAGCCAACTTTCTGGCGCTGTATCTCAAGCACGGTACGTCGCACAGGGTTGATTCATCAAGCATATGAAAGGTTGTTTTATTTCAAATCTAATGCACTTAGTCTCACTCCATTGTGACGCAAATCGAGCAAGTTAGGAAAGTTTAAAGCCATACCAGCTTGCGCAAAATCTTAAATTTTGGGACTCAACTTTGTGGTACTGTAACTTGAGCTTGCGATAGCCAAGAGCTGTATAAAAGCAACACATATCATGGACATATGTCGACTATATTGTGTGAAAGTTTCGTTCGAATTGCTTCACCATAGCAGAAGATATTCGGGTTTCCCATTTGCCGAATTAAAAAAAAAACCCTGTACCTGCACCTCGACGCGCTGAGGCGCGGCGAAAAAACTATTTCCTGCAACTTATTTTACACTGGGGTCGGAACTCGGAAGTTGCGATTTTCGCGTATCCGAGGTCCGTAGTGCTCGAATGCATTACAGAATCATTCAATAAGTGGTGTGAAACGATTCTACACTTACATCGGGTCTAGAAAAGTGTTTTGTAAAAACTTTTCGACGCTACAGTATCACTGCCGCGATGATTTGAAGTTTGGATGACCGGTTGACCTGGGCAATATTATACTCGATTTCCGGATTTTTTCGCCTGCCCTCAGGCGGGCGACACCCTACGAGAGCTCGGCGTGCGTGCGTCCGTACATGCGTGCGTGCGTGCGTGCGTCACGCTCTCAGATCTCGGCGTTGCATGCTCGTAGAGAGGCGATCTTGGGCTCGACGGATAGGTCTCGACTCACTGATCATTAGTCATAACCGGAGTCGAGACTCATAAATTTTAATTTCGCTAGTTACAGTAACCCGAAGGTCCATAACTCAAAGCGGCTCTAACTCGCTCGTCTTACGCCGTAGAGCGGCGATCGGCACGTCAGATGAAAGCCCTCGACGTGCTCTTTCATGCGTCTGCAACAATTTTGTCAATTACGCAAACACGCACCGCGGAAAACGCCATTCTTGGCATTTTGACGCTAAAATCGCTCTAATGCGCTCAACTTGCGTCGTACAGAGACGATCTCGAGCTTTTTGGATAGCTCCCGACTCACTGATCATTTGTTCTCTCACTGTTCGCAACTCAAAAGTTTGAATTTCGCGAGTTACAGTAACTCAAAGGTGCAAAAGCACAAAACGGCTCTAACTCGCTCGTCTTACCTCGTAGAGTGGCAATCAACACGCCAGGTGAAAGCTCTCGGCGTGATGCGGCTACAAACGTTTGTTCAATTACGCAAACACGCACCACGGAAAACGCCATTCTCGGGATTTTGACGCTAAGGTCTCTCTAACTCGCTCAACTTGCGTCGTAGAGAGACGATCTCGAGCTTATTGGACAGCTCTCGACTCACTGATCATTTGTTCTCCCATTGGTCGAAACTCGAAAATTTGAATTTTGCGAGTTACAGTAACTCGAAGGCAGCAATAAATTTTTCAATTACGCAAACACGCACCGCCGAAAACGCCATTCTCGTGATTTTAATACTAAGATCGCTCTTTGCTACATGCAGAAGTGCGACACGGTTTGATTGCTCGTAGTGCGCTCTACTGTCAATTGTTTGCCAAAACTTTTACAAGTTATTGTCACTTTTTAAAGGCGTTGCTTGAAAGAGGGATGTTCTTGCTCTAAAAGCCAAATCGCGGGCGAAATCAATATTGCTATGCAATACCCTCTTGCGAAGGGGGAGCTCGTGAAGCGGAGCATGCGGGCGATGAGCTCTCGCACTCTCTGCAGAAAGAACGCAACTCTTTGCAATGTCAGTCAGAATACAAACTCAACGTTTTAAATACCGGAGCTTGTTCGGGTTTCCGCCGATTACGAACTTGGCATTCTTTAGCGTTTAGATGTTGTTTGAAAGTGCCGATGACGAAGTCGCATAATACCATACCACCAATACAGAGTTGTGACTCTGGGGCGGTCGTAGGAAGTGAGGGATATTTTAATGTTGTGGTTTTACGGGATGTAGATTACGAATTCGCGTTACTTTTGCGATTGGACCACAACAGCAGAAGAATCACCTGGAGAGGAGTTGAAATTTAGAATATACTGCGTCCCCCGCACGACTTGATTGGTGTGGTTACGTCACAGGTTCACCTCAGTGCGGCCCCCGTCGGCCATCACCATTGTGGAGCCCAGTGGGTTTTTCGTCAGACAAGGAAACTCGCAGCACCAACTGCTCCGAACTGGCCATACCGCTTCCTGCGAAAGACACCATGGTCCGACTCTACAAACGGCAAACGAGCGTCGACCTTCACAGCATGGAACCCATCTTGCGACACTACGTGCACGGACTAAAGGTGCCGCCGCTCACTCACACACACACACACACGCGCGCGCGCGCGCGCGCGCGCGCGCACGCACGGACGCACCCACGCACTCATTCACGCACGCGCGCGCGCACGCACGCACGCACGCACGAACGCACGCACGCACGCACGCACGGACCGAGTGCCGCAGGCGAAAATTTTGCCGATTCTAACCTTTTCAGGTTACAAAATTGCTACAAAATGGCGCCGCAGGCGAAGATTTTTTTGCTCTGAACATTCTACCCATTTTTCTAATATTTTTTTTTCGGGGTGGGGGGGTAGGGGGGGGGGCGGTTTGGCCGAATGGGGAGAGGGGGGGGGGGGGGGCGGACGCACAACCGCCCCCCCCTAGATCCGCTACTGATACTGTTCACCAACACTTGACAGACACAAAGTATAAGTTGAACTTTAATTTTACACACACAGCTTGTTTGCGGAGCTTGGGTGTTCATTCATTCTACTTTTGCTTTGTAGATATAAGGTAATTGTTAGTTTCACGGGAACGGGGATGCGTGGAGTTGCCCCATGTTTGCCATACTAGTACAGTAAATCCTTCAATAAGCGCCCCACCCCCTCGAAGGAGCGCCCCCTCCAATAAGCCCCTCCTACAGGAAGGTTGAATAAATAAGCGCCCCCCACCTCCAATAAACTGTCGCCTTTTGTTGGTACCAGCAGTACTAACACTATCATAATATGTGCTCTGTGACAATTCCTAGCACAAGATTCGGATACCTACGACAGCACAACGACTAATTGCACGTATTTTGATCAAAACCTCAACAGTTTCAGTCTCAAATCTATGCAACTGTACACAAAAAATGTAAATCAACTGGAAATGGTTCTTTGGAGGGAGGGGTCGAGTTATAAGCACCGCCCCTCGAGTAAGCGCCCTCCTAGCGGTAGGTTGAAGTAAGCCCCCAGGGCGCTTATTAGTGGATTTACGGTATGTCTCTATATGACGGACAAACGTTACGCTGAAATATTCCTGTAGGTCGACCAGCTGATCTTGGAGACTAACAAGCCTCAGTCGGAAGACGTTGCGGCGTTCGTGAAACCGTTCGATCAGCTGCGCAGCGTGGCAATTCACAACGAAAGAATCGCCAACAATGACGCAATCGACAAGGACTTTCTGTTTCGCGCCTTTGGACATGTACCCAATGCTGAACTACTCAACGTGATGAACATCAAGCTGGACAAGAATGACACGCTGCCTTTCGCAAATGCTGCCAAGGCCGAAGGATTCCGCTTCGACGGTCGGAACCTGCGAGGTAGTCAAGCGCCTCAAGACTTCCCTGAGTGGCTGCGTCAGACGACCAATATGCGCTACGTGGCTTTTCGCAACGTGCCCAGCAGCGACCTCAACAATTTCGATGTGTTCGATGGAATGGATCAGCTGGAATTCTTTGGCCTCCATTCGGCAGCCACCAAGCGGCTTGCCTCACCCTTCTTGGCGAAGAGTGGGAAGCTGAAGTTTCTCGAGATTAGCTGCACAGCTATCGAGAGCATTCACGAAGGAGCGTTTGACCACCTTAGCGGCCTGCAGGTTCTCCTGCTGACGGGCAACCCAATCAGCACTCTATCGCCGAGCCTTCTGAAGCCACTAAAGTCGCTGAAGGCCATCGACTTAACCCAGCCAGTCAGACAAGGAATATTCTACCAAATCGTGGGCGTGAGCGGCAATTTGCAGCTCTGCAAGCTCATGTTTCACTTCAAAGACAACGGAGGATTGGAGAGCTTCGGCAGGTCCCACTACAGCAGTCTGCAGCAGCTTCAGCAGATCTCTTTGGCCAACAACCGTCGTATCCAGTTGGACGGCTCCGCAGTCGCAGATGCGGCACCTAGTCTCCAGTTAATGGACGTCCGTAACACCAACCGAACAGAGCTAAACAGTCTCAACCTAGGCAAGATGTGCCAGCTTCGACAGCTGCTCGTCTCAAACAACAAGAATTTAGCCAAAGGTGACAACAGAGAGTTGCTTCCGGAAGAAGTGGTCCTCAACCTGAGCAAAATAACAGACATAGATATCGCAGGCATTTCAATGGAGAAGGTGCGAAACAGAAAGTCCTTGTCGATTGCGTCATTGTTGGCGATTCTTTCGTTGTGAATTGCCACGCTGCGCAGCTGATCGAACGGTTTCACGAACGCCGCAACGTCTTCGACTGAGGCTTGTTAGTCTCCAAGATCAGCTGGTCGACCTACAGGAATATTTCAGCGTAACGTTTGTCCGTCATATAGAGACGCTGCATTAAATCCGCTAATAAGCGCCCTGGGGGCTTACTTCAACCTACCGCTAGGAGGGCGCTTACTCGAGGGGCGGTGCTTATAACTCGACCCCTCCCTCCAAAGAACCATTTCCAGTTGATTTACATTTTTTGTGTACCATTCCATAGATTTGAGACTGAAACTGTTGAGGTTTTGATCAAAATACGTGCAATTAGTCGTTGTGCTGTCGTAGGTATCCGAATCTTGTGCTAGGAATTGTCACAGAGCACATATTATGATAGTGTTAGTACTGCTGGTACCAACAAAAGGCGACAGTTTATTGGAGGTGGGGGGCGCTTATTTATTCAACCTTCCTGTAGGAGGGGCTTATTGGAGGGGGCGCTCCTTCGAGGGGGTGGGGCGCTTATTGAAGGATTTACTGTACTAGTATGGCAAACATGGGGCAACTCCACGCATCCCCGTTCCCGTGAAACTAACAATTACCTTATATCTACAAAGCAAAAGTAGAATGAATGAACACCCAAGCTCCGCAAACAAGCTGTGTGTGTAAAATTAAAGTTCAACTTATACTTGTGTCTGTCAAGTGTTGGTGAACAGTATCAGTAGCGGATCTAGGGGGGGGCGGTTGTGCGTCCGCCCCCCCCCCCCTCTCCCCATTCGGCCAAACCGCCCCCCCATACCCCCCTCCCGAGAAAAAAATTTGTAGAAAAATGGGTAGAATGTAGGAGCAAAAAAATCTTCGCCTGCGGCGCCATTTTGTAGCAATTTTGTAACCTGAAAAGGTTAGAATCGGCAAAATTTTCGCCTGCGGCACTCGGTCCGTGCGTGCGTGCGTGCGTGCGTTCGTGCGTGCGTGCGCGTGCGCGCGCGCGTGCGTGAATGAGTGCGTGGTGCCGTCCGTGCGCGTGCGCGCGCGCGCGCGCGCGCGCGCGTGTGTGTGTGTGTGAGTGAGCGGCGGCACCTTTAGTCCGTAGCGGCTGGTGTGGCAAGATGGGTTCCATGCTGTGAAGGTCAACGCTCAGTTTGCCGTTCTGAAGAATCGGACCATGGTGTCTTTCGCGGGAAGACGGTATGGCCAGTTCGGAGCGTTGGTGCTGCGAGTTTCCTTGTCTGACGAAAAACCCACTGCGGCTGCACGATGGTGATGGCCGAGCGGGGGCCGCACTGAGGTGAACCTGTGAGCGTAACCACACGCAATCAAGTCGTGCGGGGGACCGCAGTATATTCTAAATTTCAACTCCTTCTCCAGGTGATTCTTCTGCTGTTGTGGTCCAATCGCAAAAGTAACGCGAATTCGTAATCTACATCCCGTAAAACCACAACATAAAAATATCCCTCACTTCCTACGACCGCCCGGTCACAACTCTTATTGTAATCGTCAATGGTATTATGCGTGAGTTCGTCACTTTCAACATCTAAACGCTAAATGCCAAGTTCGTAATCGGCGGGACCCGAACAAGCTCCGTATTTAAAACGTTGAGTTTGTATTCTGACTGACATTGCAAAGAGTTGCGTTCTTTCTGCAGAGATGCGAGAGCTCATCGCCCACGTGCTCCGCTTCCGAGCTCCCCCTCGCAAGGGTATTGCATAGCAATATTGATTTCGCCCGCCGATTTGGTTTTTGAGCAAGAACATCCCCCTCTTTCAAGCAACGCCTTTAAAAAGTGACAATAACTTGAAAAGTTTTGGCAAACAATTGACAGTGAGCGCACTACGAGCAATCAAACCGTGTCGCACTTCTGCATGTAGCAAAGAGCGATCTTAGTATTAAAATCACGAGAATGGCGTTTTCGGCGGTGCGTGTTGCGTAATTGAAAAATTTATTGCTGCCTTCGAGTTACTGTAACCTCGCAAAATTCAAATTTTCGAGTTTCGACCAATGGGAGAACAAATGATCAGTGAGTCGAGAGCTGTTGAATAAGCTCGAGATCGTCTCGCTCCAACGCAAGTTGAGTGAGTCAGAGAGACCTTAGCGTCAAAATCCCGAGAATGGCGTTTTCCGTGGTCGTGTTTGCGTAATTGAACAAACGTTTGTAGCCGCATCACGCCGAGAGCTTTCACCTGCCCTGTTGATTGCCACTCTACGAGGTAAGACGAGCGAGTTAGAGCCGTTTTGTGCTTTTGCACCTTTGAGTTACTGTAACTCGCGAAATTCAAACTTTTGAGTTGCGGACAGTGAGAGAACAAATGATCAGTGAGTCGGGAGCTATCCAAAAAGCTTAGATCGTTCTGTACTACGCAAGTTGAGCGCATTAGAACGATTTTAGCGTCAAAATGCCAAGAATGGCGTTTCCCGCGGTGCGTGTTTGCGTAATTGACAAAATTGTTGCAGACGCATGAAAGAGCACGTCGAGGGCTTTCATCTGACGTGCCAATCGCCGCTCACGGCGTAAGACGAGCGGTTTAGAGCCGCTTTGAGTGGTCGACCTTAGGGTTACTGTAACTAGCGAAATTAAAATTTATGAGTCTGGACGCCGGTTATGACTAATGATCAGTGAGTCGAGACCTATCCGTCGAGCCCAAGATCGCCTCTCTACGAGCATGCAACGCCACAATCTGAGAGCGTGACGCACGCACGCACGCACGCATGTACGGACGCACGCACGCCGAGCTCTCGTAGGGAGTCGCCCGCCTGAGGGCAGGCGAAAAAATTCGGAAATCGAGTATAGTATTGCCCAGGTCAACCGGTCATCCAAACTTCAAATCATCGCGGCAGTGATACTGTAGCGTCGAAAAGTTTTTACAAAACACTTTTCTAGACCCGATGTAAGTGTAGAATCGTTTCACACCACTTATTGAATGATTTTGTATACGACATACGAGCGCTACCAGGACCTCGGATACGCGAAAATCGCAACTTCCGACTTCCAAGCCCAGTGTAAAATAAGTTGCAGGAAATAGTTTTTTCGCCGCGCCTCAGCGCGTAGAGGTGCAGGTACAGGGTTTTTTTTTTAATTCGGCAAATGGGAAACCCGAATATCTTCTGCTATGGTGAAGCAATTCTAACAAAATTTTCACACAATATAGTCGACATATGTCCATGATATGTGTTGCTTTTATACAGCTCTTGGCTATCGCAAGCTCAAGTTACAGTACCACAAAGTTGAGTCCCAAAATTTAAGATTTTGCGCAAGCTGGTATGGCTTAGAAATTTCTTAACTTGCTCGATTTGCGTCACAATGGAGTGAGACTAAGTGCATTAGATTTGAGATCAAAAAACAACCTTTCATATGCTTGATGAATCAACCCTGTGCGACGTACCGTGTTTGAGTTACAGCGCCAGAAAGTTGGCTCCAAAGTTGCCGGGAATTTTTCAAGGATTACAAGAGGTCGCCAAGAATCACGCGGGCTGGCTGGTGATCGGAAGTTTGACATGGCTTACCGGTGGTCACGTGGGACCTACGCAACTCGTTCTTGAAACATATGAAAGCTTGTAATTTTCTCAATCTAATGAATGCAGGGCCATGAAAATTGGCTGCGAGAAGTGTGCGAATTTTGCGTAATTTAATCGTGTGCAATCTCAAGCCATTTGACGCTGTGCCCCTGCCCAGTCCTGCATTTAGGCTCGCACCAGCTTCCGTGCCCTGCAAAACACAATAGACACTTGGCTTTAGCCCGTAGACATTTGGATTTAGCCCGTAGGGAATTTCAGATAGATCTAAAGACATTTGACATTGATCCAAAGCAGTTTGATGCTGCGCCCCTGCCAGTGCACACGGTGCCTGGGAATACACTTTGAGTCTCACAACGACAACTTTGTCATGAATGGTGACACTGTAAAGTGCTTTTGGCGCGAAATCGAACATCAATGACTCAGTGTGGTGCCCTCTAGCAATACGTCATATGTTGGTCTTCGTTCAGC
>JASAMZ010012894.1:0-26002 GCA_030248115.1 Linhomoeus sp. GSCO2_2 | reverse complement strand
ATAGCATCAGCAGCAGCAAGCAGCAGCAAGCAGCAGCAGCAGCAAGCAGCAGCAGCAGCAAGCAGCAGCAAGCAAGCAAGCAGCAACAAGCAGCTTCAAGGACAATGATGACAATAATGAGGGGATGACAACAATAATGATGATCATAGTGATAATGTATACAGGGTGTCCCATGGTGGGTGTACCAACTTCGGTCGACTGTTGCGCGTCACTGCGTTGACCGATTTTGCTGAAATTTTGTAGATACCTACTAGCCAGTGTACACTTAGACACTTGTAAAATTTCAATGCCCTACACCTATTCTTGCTGGAATGCGGCCTCAAAACACAAACGTTGTCATTTTCTTAGGACTTGGTGGCTTTTGGCAGCTACAAAGTTGGTTTGGCTTCCTCCGCCTGCCGCCACCACAATGAGGATTAATAGAGCTTATGAACGGTCTTGGAACAAACCTCGTAGCTTGTGACCCTTCAGAACAACCAAATCAAAGTCGGTTATCAGGACGGACCATGGACTGTTTCTGCTGCTGCAGAGCCTCCTCTGCCACGAGTCCGCCAACGTCGAAACATTGTTTGCACCTGACAGTGACTACAAAAATCGTGTAGGACGCTCAAGTTTTTGCAGATGTATAAGTCTTCACTTGGTAGTACGTACCTACCAAATTTCAGCCAAATCGGCCAACGCAGTGTCGCCCAAACAGCCGATCAAAGTTGGTACACCCACCATGAGACACCCTGTATATGATAATGTATCATATGATAATAATAATATATCATAACGATGATCATAATAATTCATGATCATGAATGATGATAATGATCATGAAAGATGATAATTTGATGATCATGAACGATGATAATGTATCATCTGATTCAAAATAATATTTTATGATGATGATAATTGATGGTCATGATTCCATGAATCACAAACTGACTCCCTATACATCGATGCAAAGACGTCACATTTGAGCGTGTCGAAATTGTTGAGATTTGACATTGAATACACCCTTTGAATATGTCCCTACAAAGCTGAAAGTCTCTGCTAAATACTACGCAGTATTCCCAAGATGCATCCATGGAAAACATTGCTGCATTTAAGTCGTTTGAAATTGTTGAAATTTGCAAATTTTGACAAAACCCTTGCAAATATCATTTAATCCTTTAATTATAAAATCTGAAACTATTTCCAAAATAGTTCGCTAACTATGCCCTATACATCCATCCAAAGACATTTCCAATCTAATCTACATTCGAGCAATTTAAAATTGTAAAAAGTTCAAATTTTGACGAAACACTTGAAAATATCTCTAATTTCATGAATTATAAAATCCAAAACTATTTGCTAGATACTACACAGACTTTGTCCAACACAATTGCATGGAAGATCATTGTATAATTTGACCTGTTTGAAATTGAAATTTGACCTGTTGAAATAAAATTGACAAATAGAAATCGAAAAAATGAATCGAAAAAAATCGACAAACTGAAAAAAACTTGAAAATGCCCCTAATTTCATATAAAAAAATCGAATCAGAAAATCGAATCGAAAAAAAATCGAAAAATTGAAAAAAAAATACTTGAAAATGCCCTAATTTCATAAATGATATGACCCTAAACCATTTGCTAAATACTACAGATCTTCGCAACATAGCAGTTCTTACGAGACGACTAGCGACAGCAAATCCTATGACACAGGAGGGAGAGGCAGGGGAGAAAGACAGGAGGGAGAGGCAGGAGTGGGGAGACAGGAAGGAAGAGGCCGGAGGAGGAAAGGGGGAGCAGGGGTGGAGGCAGAAGAGGGAGAGGGAGAGGCAGGAGAGTAGACACAAACACACACATACAAGACAGCTGGAGAAGGTGGAGAAATGACTTGGGAGGCGATGGGTCGGCGACTGAAAGACTGAGGCATGACGCCCTCCAGCAATCCACGCGTGCGGCCTCCCGTCCTCTGGAGTGCTGTATTTTGGCACCACTGACGGGCCCAGGGGGGGGGGGGCGGGGGGCATACGTGCAACCGGGGGGGGGGGGTATGGGGGGGGGGGGGGGGGGGTAAGCCCCCCCCCCCTAGCCGAAAGTGTACCCCCCATACCCCCCATCCCCTCCCGCCTTCCCCAAAAGACCCCCCCCTTAAAATTTCAAAAATTTGCGCCTGCGGCGCTTATGAATCGGAACTTGCCTGCGGCGCTTGAAAATCGCCAAATTTTCGCCTCGCACCAAACTTTTGGCAAGTTTTTTTGTCGGATGAGACGTTTTCACACAGGTAGGAAACATCAGATAAACGGCGTAGTATCATGCGCCGATAACATATAGCGAACGCGGTGATATCATCAAGCTTTTAGATCAGCTGTTTACGAAGCAGACCGTGTCGTGGGGATAGCTGCACTTGGCATTAAGGTACACGTTCTTCAAGCGCTTTTCTCCAGATGCGGCTAACGATGCGTACAAAGTTCACTATGCTGTTCACCAAAATTTGACAGACACAAAGTATAGGTTGAATTTTTTACACACACAGCTTGTTATACTCCACAAAAAGTGTGGAGTATATAGCGAATTTGTGCGCGAAACGCAGAAAATTACAGTCAACGGCGTTCGTGCGTGAAGTGAAGCGGCCCGATTCCAAACGGTCTTTTGCGTTGGGTAGGCCTAGTAGGTGGGCAGCCTGAACAAAAGGGATAGCACGCTACAGGAACCCGTTGGCGGGAAATTCAAAAATTTAAATTTTCAAAGTACTGAAAAATGGGTTGAGCAAGGTAGAACTCGAAAAAGTTGCATATAATCGGTATATACTATCTTTTGATATGTTGTACCTAGTACTCGATAATACCTAGCCCGCAAAAAAATTGGATCGCTGCGGGTCCCATTTTGGCGCCAAATTTGAAAAATTCACGATTTTTGTTTCTTTTTGCCCGACTTTGACGGGCTGCTGTGCGAGCTAGGTAGCAGCTAAAGCGGCCAGACCGCTTTTGTTGCTCCTTCCCAGATGCCCTCTTATCGAATGGCCCATGAACGGGAAAAATCGATCGAAACACAAAAAAGTTATTTTCCTGCAACTTTTTTGTAACTCCGGGGTCGAGAAATTGCGATTTTCGCGTTTTGACATCTGTAGCGCCCGAATGCGTTGCCAGATAGTTTCAAAAGTGGTTTTAAACGATTCTACGTTGAAATTTGGTCCAGAAAAATGTTTTGACAAATTTGCAGAGCTACAGTAACCCTGCCGCATACATTTGAATTTTGGGTGTCCGGTTGACTTTGGCAATATTATACTAGATTTTGGGGTTTTCGAGGGCGCTGATTACGAATTTGGCATTCGTTTAGCGTTTAGCTGATGTTTGAAAGTCCTTACCTTACGACGAATTCGCATGCTACCGTACCCCAAATGCAGAATTTCGGTTCTGCAAGTCCATAGGAAGTTAGGGGTGTTGTATGGATCTCGGGGTATTCTGGGATATAGATCACGAATTCGGCATTACTTTTGCGATTGGGGGTGTCGGAGCCCCAACCAGCAAAGAGAATCACCGTGCGTAGGAGTTCAAATTTGTGGAGTATACTGCGTCCCCCGGACGACTTGCCTGGTCTAAGAGAATTTAACATGTAGGGACTAGTTCGCACGCACAATGATTCTCGCATAGGCGCAACGCACAGACGGACACGCGCTTCACCACTACCAGCAAAATGCATGGCAGCACACAAGCAACGTGACGCACGCAACGTGTAAGCACGGCGCGACGTTTCCAAGTGCGACGACCTCCCCACATTCTCACATGAACAGGTGCCGTGCAACACACACACACAAGCAGTGAGCTTCACACACCAACACAGTGTACCGAAGTATCTAGACTTGTGCTAATTCGAGAGCTGCACTGTGCATTCTGAAGGCGACTTTGGCACCTGCAAATAGAGCACGCTGAAATTGTTCGTGTAACTTAGAGGCTGAGGTGTCATTTGAAATACACAACCTGTTCATCATCAGTCTTCAGAAAGACGAACAAATTCACCTGTCTTAACACCCCCCCCCCCCCCCCCCCCCCCCTCCATTAAGGGGGAACTTTACTGAAATACCTATGTCTGATATCAATCGACATTGTTTGGATTTGACCAAAATGGCCAATCAGACTTTGAAATTACCTTGCCACCGTAATTTCAAAGTGATGTTACTGTATGCACACTTACTGTACAGCGCATCGTTACTGTAAGTGGTGTAACTGGTGGTTGCACAGGTACAAGTGATACGTGACACTCCTTGAGTGTCAGATCGGCACTCCGCGTGATTGTTTTAGCAGACGGGGGCACAAGAAACACGTCGGAGCAGGCTGTACTGACGACGATGAGGCGCAGGCTGTACTGGCCGCTGACTGTATAAAGCCACTCACAATGTAGAATGCCAGCGGCGCTCCAATTGTACAGGCGCGTCTTATCTACGCTACACAGCGGGGGCTACCTCGCTGGGGTGGACAGCATCGGTGGCTCTGGGGCTACAGTACAATGCTCCCAAAACTCGATTCAATTGCGCGTGCGTAGACGCCTTTCTCAGCGCGTCTTATATGGACGGCGTACTGTAGGCGCAGCAAAAAAAATGTGCGGACGGTATTTTCGGAATTTTCGCAAAATTTTACAGAGCGTTAATATTCGGCCAAAATCATGCTAAATACACAGCAAATCGCCAAGCAAACGACGGATTCGCGTTCCGCGGCATAGGAAGGCCCAGACACAAACTGTCAACACAATTTTGAAAATTCGACCCCGGGACCCCAAGTTTTGGCCAGCGTGCCGAAATCACGATTGACGTATCAAATCACAAAACAAACACCGGATTCGTGTTCAGCGTCGTCGAAAACCCCCGACACAAGTGAAAACTCAATTTCGAAAATTTGACCCGGGATTCAAAAATTCGGCGCGGCCGGGATACGGTACCTCAAAATGGTCAAGACGCTTCGTCTAGACCAACTTTTGACGCGGAACACGATGCAACGGTCAATTTGCCGCTAAAGGCACGCTTTCCGGCCCAAAAATCCATTCAAGGTCGAAAATCCGAATATTCCGCTCGGGACCCGGGACCTTTGCCACCGCGGATCGCCCGAACGGCGAGACCGATCTCGGCGGTTTTGGTCTCGAATGAAAGGTAATATAAGTGTCCAGGTCAGAAATTAAATTGGCGAGGATCCACCGTCGCAAAGTCGAGTTATTTTTTATAATGTCGGAAAAAAATTTAAAATTTTGAATTTTCTACCGTACTCCCGCGTCGGACCACCTAGGGAGCCCGTTCCAGTCCCGCTTCGTAGAGGGCCCAAAGGCCTACAACATATCCAAAAATCACCAAATTCGAGCCACTTTTGCGAAAGTTATGGCGTCTTTTTTTTATTTACTTAGCAAAAATTTGAATTTTTGAATTTTCGCAAAATTCTTCCACCGCCGAAATTTTTTCACCGCCCGAGCACGCTGCGCGTCGTCATAAGCTATCTTTTAAAAAAAATTTTGGCTCCCTAGGTGCTTCGTAGCGAGCGCCAGCCCCGAACATGCTAACTGTAGGCTTTACCGCTCCTATAGCACTCCTTCGCTTTTCAAGCGGCGGAGTGCCAAAAAGCTGTTGCGCTCCTCGAACAGAGGGCAGAGGCTCGCCCCTAGTGCCGCCTGCTGCGATTCTGACTGTTCCATCAGAGTTGGCTGCGTGACTCTAATCAAATCTGTCAGGTATTGCTTGGCGAGTCGACAGAGTGCGAAGAATGACGTGCTGTAATCGATTCGTGCCAATGCCATCGATTATACCATCACCGAGTGTTCCAAAAACAATCCATGTGGGGCAACCTGCCGTGAACCGATTCAGCTGTGTGCATCACAACAATACTCGGACCACACTTTATTTGGAACTACAGCCACACCATACCGAAATGTCACAAACCGATGAGATACGCTCTTTCCATGTTTCTGTTTACCCGTAAATTACAAACAGGCAGTAAACTGGGCCAGTTGCAAATGCTAAAATGCGCTTAAAGGCATATATATTTGAAAACGCCATGACTTGCCGTAGACACAACCGATTTGGACCATTCTTGTTGCGTTGTAACGAGATTTTGCATCTCTTTCTTGACATTAATAATAATATGATGAATGGGTTTTACTGTACCCAAATGGGTTTTACTATACTGGTTGTCGCTCGTTGTTGTGGAGGTTGTAACCAATTACAGCACCCGCAATAATTCGTTGATTTTGATGCCCTTTGAATATGTTGTAGTCCTCGACGAGAGAAAATGAATGAAAATGAATGAATGAAAATCATATCATTCGTGACAAGAAAGAGCGGTAAAATCTCGCTACAACGCAACAAGAATGGTCCAAATCGGTCAGGTATATGGCAAGTTATGGTGTTTTGAAATTTAGAAACAATCCGTCTCTCGAAGCATTTGCGGCTTCCCCCAGTTCGTCTGTCTGTAGTTTAGAATTAAACTGAAACATAGAAAGGACATAGCTCATATGTTTGTGGCATTTCGGTATGGTGTGCCGTAGTTCTAAATAAAGTGTGGTCCGAGTATTGCACGCCTCACAAAACCCCTTCTCCGTCATTTGACGTTACACATTGTCGATGGTTCACCATCAAATCGTGTTGGAACGAGTTTCTGTCTGGTTGGCAGCGAGAGTAGTCGTATAAGTAGAGAAACACGGAGTACTGTCTGCGTCTGTGAATGGTTGCCGGCTCTGAAAGGAGCGCTGCAGCGCCGTGGCCTGAAGTGTGTGCCCTGTTTTTGCGTGTTTGTGTGTGTACTACCGATCTCAGTGTCTTATTTGTTTCGTACATATGTACTTCTTGTGTTCGTATGTACCGGGTCTTTCGAAACTCCAGACCCCCCTCCATAGCGCGCTGCAGGAAGAGCCGCTAGAAACATGAAACTTGGAGATATGTTAGCCTAATGTATTGACACCTCTGACACCAAATTTCAGCGTCTTAGACCCATTCATGCGAAAGTACGTGCTCGATATGCAAAATTGTTGATCCTTTTCTCAAGACTGTCTGGTTTGTAACGCCCATAACTTGGGTTGTTGAATCGCTATTGCGATGTGACTTTCATCATTCTAAAGAAAAGAAATGAAGCTTTCGAATGTCGTTCGAACGATTATTGTAGTCCGTACGACGCGCGAGATCGAACGAATTGAATTTGACAGGCCGATTCTGAATCGAGGGTCCGCCTGCTGCTCGTGGTGCTGGACCGTCTCCTCAACGCGGTCCAGTGACCGTGACCAATTTTGCATTTTTAGCCCGCATTTGCGCACGGACGTGTCTAGGACGATGAAATTTGGTGTCAGAGGTATCGACAAGTTAGGCTAACATGTCTCCAAGTTTCATCTTTCTAGCCTTCATACATCGTGCTGTGGAGGAGGGGGTTCTGGAGTTTCGAATGATCTGGTATACGTCACACCGTGCAGTAGTTGTCCATGTAAATGAATGTTTTTTTTCTAGCCTAAAGATAGTTCAGTTCAGTTCCTTCAATTCTTTCTTCCCTTGCTCTAGTGCCGCATGTTCAGATGTGCTTCCAAAACTACGTGGGCAATATTTCGAAATTTTTTGTATATTGTATATGTATACTATATATACAATCCAATAACTTTGTATATTGTATATATTACCAGATTTAGTTTTGTATATATGTTGTACAGGGTGGGCCAATTAAGTGTTCCCGATTCTATTTGGTTATAGCTCAGCCATCTAAAAACGAATCCTTCTGATTTTTAACACAGCATTGACGCACATTTAGAATTTTTCATGACCAAATTTTGGCGAATTCAATCTCTTCGTGCGTTAATTACGCACGTTTTCGTGACCACCGTCGATTTCTACCACCTTCTGGAGGTGCTCATGGTACGACAGCTGGTTTTCTGGCCCATTTCGACCGTGATTTTGCCCAAGCTGTCTGCGATACGAAGTTTAAGATCTTGAATGTCCGTCGGCTACGCGCCATTCACATTGGTACACACAAAGTCCCACAGAAGTGTGTGAGGTGTGGCGAGCGCATCGGCCAGTGTATGTTGGGCTATCCTTGTCCATTCCAAACGCGGTGCACATTTCACCTCTTCAGCGACAGCAAACGACGTTTTCCGATTTCTGGGCCATCATTTGACAAAAACTAAGAGTTCAAATGTGCTCTGAGTTTTCATAACAGACTTGTTCGTGTTTGTCGTGCGAAACTGGCTGTCAAGGGACAAGACCATTGAAACTTGACCATTTTCACAAAAATAGGTGCAGCTGATGATTTAATGCGCAGATTGTTACAATTTTTGGTCATAAAAAATTCTAAAGGTGTGTCTATGTTGTGTCAAAATTTCAGAAAGATTCGTTTTAAAACGACTGAGTTATAACCAAATAGAATCGGGAACACTCAATTGGCCCACCCTGTATATTGTATATTTTCCTATACCGTAATCTTAGTGCTTCCAAGTAAGGTTTCCATGAAGTGTGCAGATCTTCAACTGAAAGAGTGCATTAACACATCACTTCTGCCCAAATTTTGGTAATTACGACAAATTTTATATACAGATTTTAGATTATGTTTAGCTAAACTTGTGAGCTTAATATCGAATAGGGCAAAATTTGAAGAAATCTTGACCCACTACAGTAATCAAATACGGTAGAAATATACAATATACAAAGTTTGTATATTGGCCTTGTTTTGTATATGTATATGTATATTTTAAAACTTTTGTATATTGTATATGTATATGTATATATACAATAAAAATATACAAAAAAATATACAAACCATTTTGTATATGTATATATTGTACCCACTATATCCAAAACACGCTGTAGAACCTTGACCTCTTGTCTTTTAGTCTTAGCGAAGCCGTCGTCGTCATTGTCACTGTCTAGTTTGGAATAATCTAGCGACTCAGTTTCGGCTTCTCTGAAAGGAAGCGATGTCAGCGCCTCCGCCTGAGCAGTCCACCGCTAGTCCAGAACGGAAGCAGAAACGAATGGAGGACGCGAAGCTTGCCGAAGATGGTGAAGTCAACGGTCCGGCGGGCTGCGAAGTTGCAAACGTTAGTTCTCCCTGCGTTGTCGAGTTGAGGGATGATCGTACTCTGTCGCTGCGGTGATTGGGCCGGATGTAGTGCTAGCTACGGTGACTGTGCAGTCGCAGTGATTGTAATGTAGCCCAACATACACTGGCCGATGCGCTCGCCACACCTCACACACTTCTGTTGGACTTTGTGTGTACCAATGTGAATGGCGCGTAGCCGACGGACATTCAAGATCTTAAACTTCGTATCGCAGACAGCTTGGGCAAAATCACGGTCGAAATGGGCCAGAAAACCAGCTGTCGTACCATGAGCACCTCCAGAAGGTGGTAGAAATCGACGGTGGTCACGAAAACGTGCGTAATTAACGCACGAAGAGATTGAATTCACCAAAATTTGGTCATGAAAAATTCTAAATGTGCGTCAATGTCAATGCTGTGTTAAAATTTCAGAAGGATTCGTTTTTAGACGGCTGAGCTATAACCAAATAGAATCGGGAACACTTAATTGGCCCACACTGTACAACATATATACAAAACTAAATCTGGTAATATATACAATATACAAAGTTATTGGATTGTATATATAGTATACATATACAATATACAAAAAATTTCGAAATATTGCCCACTGTAGTTTTGGAAGCACATCTGAACATGCGGCACTAGAGCAAGGGAAGAAAGAATTGAAGGAACTGAACTGAACTAACTTTTAGGCTAGAATAAAAACATTCATTTACATGGACAACTACGGCACGGTGTGACGTATACCAGATCTTTCGAAACTCCAGACCCCCCTCCTCCACAGCACGCTGTAGGAAGGCTAGAAAGATGAAACTTGGAGACATGTTAGCCTAACTTGTCGATACCTCTGACACCAAATTTCATCGTCCTAGACACGTCCGTGCGCAAATGCGGGCTCAAAATGCAAAATTGGTCACTGTCACTGGACCACGTGGAGGAGGCAGTCCAGCACCACGAGCAGCAGGAGGGCCCTTGATTCAGAATCGGCCTGTCAAATTCAATTCGTTCGATCTCGCGCGCGGTACGGACTACGATAATCGTTCGAACGACATTCGAAAGCTTCATTTCCTTTCTTTAGAATGGTGAAAGTCGCATCGCAATAGCGAATCAACAACCCAAGTTATAGGCGTTACAAACCAGACAGTCTTGAGAAGGATCAACAATTTTGCATATCGAGCACGTACTTTCGCATGAAGGGGTCTCAGACTCTGAAATTTGGTGTCAGAGGTGTCAATACATTATGCTAACATCTCTCCAAGTTTCATGTTTCAAGCGGCTCTTCCTGCCGCGCGCTATGGAGGGGGGTCTGGAGTTTCGAAAGACCCGGTACATACGAACACAAGAAGTACATATGTACGAAACAAATAAGACACTGAGATCGGTAGTACACACACAAACACGCAAAAACAGGGCACACACTTCAGGCCACGGCGCTGCAGCGCTCCTTTCAGAGCCGGCAACCATTCACAGACGCAGACAGTACTCCGTGTTTCTCTACTTATACGACTACTCTCGCTGCCAACCAGACAGAAACTCGTTCCAACACGATTTGATGGTGAACCATCGACAATGTGTAACGTCAAATGACGGAGAAGGGGTTTTGTGAGGCGTGCAATACTCGGACCACACTTTATTTTAGAACTACGGCACACCATACCGAAATGCCACAAACATATGAGCTATGTCCTTTCTATGTTTCAGTTTAATTCTAAACTACAGACAGACGAACTGGGGGAAGCCGCAAATGCTTCGAGAGACGGATTGTTTCTAAATTTCAAAACACCATAACTTGCCATATACCTGACCGATTTGGACCATTCTTGTTGCGTTGTAGCGAGATTTTACCGCTCTTTCTTGTCACGAATGATATGATTTTCATTCATTCATTTTCATTCATTTTCTCTCGTCGAGGACTACAACATATTCAAAGGGCATCAAAATCAACGAATTATTGCGGGTGCTGTAATTGGTTACAACCTCCACAACAACGAGCGACAACCAGTATAGTAAAACCCATTTGGGTACAGTAAAACCCATTCATCATATTATTATTAATGTCAAGAAAGAGATGCAAAATCTCGTTACAACGCAACAAGAATGGTCCAAATCGGTTGTGTCTACGGCAAGTCATGGCGTTTTCAAATATATATGCCTTTAAGCGCATTTTAGCATTTGCAACTGGCCCAGTTTACTGCCTGTTTGTAATTTACGGGTAAACAGAAACATGGAAAGAGCGTATCTCATCGGTTTGTGACATTTCGGTATGGTGTGGCTGTAGTTCCAAATAAAGTGTGGTCCGAGTATTGTTGTGATGCACACAGCTGAATCGGTTCACGGCAGGTTGCCCCACATGGATTGTTTTTGGAACACTCGGTGATGGTATAATCGATGGCATTGGCACGAATCGATTACAGCACGTCATTCTTCGCACTCTGTCGACTCGCCAAGCAATACCTGACAGATTTGATTAGAGTCACGCAGCCAACTCTGATGGAACAGTCAGAATCGCAGCAGGCGGCACTGAGGGGCGAGCCTCTGCCCTCTGTTCGAGGAGCGCAACAGCTTTTTGGCACTCCGCCGCTTGAAAAGCGAAGGAGTGCTATAGGAGCGGTAAAGCCTACAGTTAGCATGTTCGGGGCTGGCGCTCGCTACGAAGCACCTAGGGAGCCAAAATTTTTTTAAAAGATAGCTTATGACGACGCGCAGCGTGCTCGGGCGGTGAAAAATTTCGGCGGTGGAAGAATTTTGCGAAAATTCAAAAATTCAAATTTTTGCTATGTAAATAAAAAAAAGACGCCATAACTTTCGCAAAAGTGGCTCGAATTTGGTGATTTTTGGATATGTTGTAGGCCTTTGGGCCCTCTACGAAGCGGGACTGGAACGGGCTCCCTAGGTGGTCCGACGCGGGAGTACGGTAGAAAATTCAAAATTTTAAATTTTTTTCCGACATTATAAAAAATAACTCGACTTTGCGACGGTGGATCCTCGCCAATTTAATTTCTGACCTGGACACTTATATTACCTTTCATTCGAGACCAAAACCGCCGAGATCGGTCTCGCCGTTCGGGCGATCCGCGGTGGCAAAGGTCCCGGGTCCCGAGCGGAATATTCGGATTTTCGACCTTGAATGGATTTTTGGGCCGGAAAGCGTGCCTTTAGCGGCAAATTGACCGTTGCATCGTGTTCCGCGTTAAAAGTTGGTCTAGACGAAGCGTCTTGACCATTTTGAGGTACCGTATCCCGGCCGCGCCGAATTTTTGAATCCCGGGGTCAAATTTTCGAAATTGAGTTTTCACTTGTGTCGGGGGTTTTCGACGACGCTGAACACGAATCCGGTGTTTGTTTTGCGATTTGAGACGCCTTTACCGTGATTTCGGCACGCTGGCCAAAAATTGGGTCCCGGGGTCGAATTTTCAAAATTGTGTTGACAGTTGTGTCTGGGCTTTCTGATGCCGCGGAACGCGAATCCGTCGTTTGCTTGGCGATTTGCGGTGTATTTAGCATGATTTTGGCCGAATACTAACGCTCTGTAAAATTTCGCGAAAATTCCGAAAATACCGTCCGCCATTGATTTTGCTGCGCCTACAGTACGCCGTCCATATAAGACGCGCTGAGAAAGGCGTCTACGCACGCGCAATTGAATCGAGTTTTGGGAGCATCGTACTGTAGCCCTAGAGCCACCGACGCCGTCCACCCCAGCGAGGGAGCCCCCGCTGTGTAGCGTAGATAAGACGCGCCTGTACAATTGGAGCGCCGCTGGCATTCTACATTGTGAGTGGCTTTATACAGTCAGCGGCCAGTACAGCCTGCGCTCATCGTCGTCAGTACAGCCTGCTCCGACGCGTTTCTGTGCCCCCGTCTGCTAAAACAATCACGCGGAGTGCCTATCTGACACTCAAGGAGTGTCACGTATCACTTGTACCTGGGCAACCACCAGTTACACCACTTACAGTAACGATGCGCTGTACAGTAAGTGTGCATACAGTAACATCACTTTGAAATTACGGTGGCAAGGTAATTTCAAAGTCTGATTGGCCATTTTGGTCAAATCCAAACAATCATCGATATCAGACATAGGTATTTCAGGAAAGTTCCCCCCTAATGGAGGGGGGGGGGGGGGGGGTGTTAAGACAGGTGAATTTGTTCGTCTTTCTGAAGACTGATGATGAACAGGATGTGTATTTCAGATGCCTTCTCAGCCTCTAAGCTACACGAACAAATTCAGCGTGCTCTATTTGCAGGTGCCAAAGTCGCCTTCAGAATGCACAGTGCAGCTCTGAATTAGCACAAGTCTAGATACTTCGGTACACTGTGTTGGTGTGTGAAGCTCACTGCTTGTGCGCGTGGTTGCACGGCACCTGTTCATGTGAGAATGTGGGGAGGTCGTCGCACTTGGAAACGTTGCGCCGCGCTTACACGTTGCGTGCGTCACGTTGCTTGTGTGCTGCCATGCATTTCGTGAGTGGTGAAGCGCGTGTCCGTCTGTGCGTTGCGCCTATGCGAGAATCATTGTGCGTGCGAACTAGTCCCTACATGTTAAATTCTCTTAGACCAGGCAAGTCGTCCGGGGGACGCAGTATACTCCACAAATTTGAACTCCTACGCACGGTGACTCCTCTGCTGTTGTGGCCCCCTGACACCCCCAATCGCAAAAGTAATGCCGAATTCGTGATCTATATCCCAGAATACCCCAGAATCAACATACAACACCCCTAACTTCCTATGGACTTGCAGAACCGAAATTCTGCATTTGGGGTACGGTAGCATGCGAATTCGTCATAGGTACGTCCAAACATCAGCTAAACGCTAAACGAATGCCAAATTCGTAATCAGCGCCCCCGAAAACCCCAAAATCGAGTATAATATCGCCAAAGTCAACCGGACACCCAAAATTCAAATGGACGCGGCAAGGTTACTGTAGCTCTGCAAATTTGTCAAAACATTTTTCTGGACCAGATTTCAACGTAGAATCGTTTGAAACCACTTTTGGAACGATCCGGCAACGCATTCGGGCGCTACAGACGTCGAAACGCGAAAATCGCAATTTTCGACCCCGGAGTCAAAAAAGTTGCGGGAAAATAACTTTTTCGTGTTTCGATCGATTTTTCCCGTTCAGGGGCCATTCGATAGAGGACATCTGGGAAGGAGCAACAAAAGCGGTCTCGCCGCTCTAGCTGCTACCTAGCTCGCACAGCAACCCGTCAAAGTCGGAAAAGAAACAAAAATCGCGAATTTTTCAAATTTGGCGCCAAAATGGGTCCCGCAGCGATCCAATTCTTTTTTTGCGGGCTAGATATTATCGAGTACTACAACATATCAAAAGATAGTATATACCGTTATATGCAACTTTTTCGAGTTCTACCTTGCTCAACCCATTTTTCAGTACTTTGAAAATTTAAATTTTTGAATTGCCCGCCAACGGGGTCCCGGAGCGTGCAATCGCTGTCGTGCAGGTTGCCCACCCACTAGGCCTACCCAACGCAAAAGACCGTTTGGAAATCGGCCGCTTCACGCGCGAACGCCGTTTACTGTAATTTTCTGCGTTTCGCGCACAATCGCTATATACTCCACACTTTTTTGTGGAGTATAACAAGCTGTGTGTGTAAAAAGTTCAACCTATACTTTGTGTCTGTCAAATTTTGGTGAACAGTATAGTGAACTTTGTACACATCGTTAGCCGCATCTGGAGAAAGTGTCTTGAGAATGTGAACCTTAATGCCAAGTGCAGCTATCCCCAGGATACGGTTGTCTCTACAGCTGATCTGAAGCTCAGTGATATCGCCGCGTTCGCTATATGTTATCGGCATGATACGACGCCGTTTATCTGATGTTTCCTACCTGTGTGAAAACGTCTCATCCCACAAAAAAACTTGCCAAAAGTTTGGTGCGAGGCGAAAATTTTGCTATTTTCAAGCGCCGCAGGCAAAATTTTTGCCATTTATAAGCGCCGCAGGCGAAAATTTTTGAAATTTTAAGGGGGGGGGTCTTTTGGGGAAGGCGGGAGGGGGGTACCTGGGGGGGGGGGGGTATGGGGGGTACACTTTCGGCTAGGGGGGGGGGGGGGGCTCACCCCCCCCCCCCCCCCCCCCAACCCCCCCCCCCCCCCCCGGTTGCACGTATGCCCCCTGCCCCCCCCCCCCCCTCGGGCCCGCTAGTGGCGCCAAGATACAGTATCTCTGAGATGGCAACGTGAGGCCGCACGCGTGGATTGCTGGAGGGCGTCATGCCTCAGTCTCTTCAGTCGCCTACCTAATCGCCTTTCTGTAGTCATTTCTCGACCTTCTCCAGCTGTCTTGTATGTGTGTGTTTGCGTCTACTCTCCTGCCTCTCCCTCTCCTCTTCTGCCTCCACCCCTGCTCCCCCCTTTCCTCTCTCCTCTCGCCTCTTCCTCCTGTTCCTCCACTCCTGCCTCTCCCTCCTGTCCTCTCCTCCCCTGCCTCTCCCTCCTGTGTCATAGGATTTGCTGTCGCGAGTCGTCTCGTAGGAACTGCGATGTCGCGAAGATCTGTAGTATTTAGCAAATGGTTTAGGGTCATATCATTTATGAAATTAGGGCATTTTCAAGTATTTTTTTTCAATTTTTCGATTTTTTTCGATTCGATTTTTTGATTCGATTTTTTATATGAAATTAGGGGCATTTTCAAGTTTTTTTCAGTTTGTCGATTTTTTTCGATTCGATTTTTCGATTCGATTTGTCAATTTTATTTCAACAGGTCAAATTTCAATTTCAAACAGGTCAAATTATACAATGATCTTCCATGAATGTGTTGGACAAAGTCTGTGTAGTATCTAGCAAATAGTTTTGGATTTTATAATTCATGAAATTAGAGATATTTTCAAGTGTTTTGTCAAGATTTGAACTTTTTACAATTTTAAATTGCTCGAATTATATTATATTAATGTCTTTGCATGGATGTATAGGGCATAGTTAGCGAACTATTTTGGAAATAGTTTCAGATTTTATAATTAAAGGATTAAAGGATATTTGCAAGGGTTTTGTCAAAATTTGCAAATTTCAACAATTTCAAACGACTTAAATGCAGCAATGTTTTCCATGGATGTATCGGGCAATACCTGCGTAGTATTTAGCAAATAGTTTCAGCTTTGTAGGGATATTTTCAAGGGTGTATTCAATGTCAAATCTCAACAATTTCGACATGCTCAAATGTGACGTCTTTGCATCGATGTATAGGGAGTAGTTTGTGATTCATGGAATCATGATCATCAATGATCATCATCATGATATATTATTTATCATATGATACATTATCATCGTTCATGATCATCATTATCATCATTCATGATCATTATCATCATTCATGATCATCATTATTATGATCATCGTTATGATATATTATTATTATCATATGATACATTATCATATACAGGGTGTCTCATGGTGGGTGTACCAACTTTGATCGGCTGTTGGGCGACACTGCGTTGGCCGATTTGGCTGAAATTTGGTAGGTACGTACTACCAAGTGAGACTTAGACATCTGCAAAACTTGAGCGTCCTACACCAATTTTGGCGGGAATGCTGGCCCAAGGTGCAAACAATGTTTCGACGTTGGTGCACCTCGTGGAGGAGGCTCTGCAGCAGCAGAAACAGTTGATGGTCCGTCCTGCAGACCGACTTTGATTTGGTTGTTCTGAAGCGTGTTACAAGCTACGAGGTTCGTTCCAAGACCGTTCAGAAGCTCGATTAATCCTCATTGTGGTGGTGCAGGTGGCAGCAAAGTAGCTACAAGCAAACCAACTTTGTAGCTGCCACAAGCCGACGAGTCTTAAGAAAATGACAATGTTTGCGTTTTGAGGCCGCATTCCCGCAAGAATAGGTGTAGGGCATTGAAATTTTGTAAGTGTCAAAGTTACACTGGCTAGTAGGTATCTACAAAATTTCAGCAAAATTGGTCAACGCAGTGACGCGCAACAGTCGACCAAAGTTGGTACACCCACCATGGGACACCCTGTATACATTATCACTATGATCATCATTATTGTTGTCATCCCCTCATTATTGTCATCATTGTCCTTGAAGCTGCTTGTTGCTGCTTGCTTGCTTGCTGCTGCTTGCTGCTGCTGCTGCTTGCTGCTGCTGCTGCTTGCTGCTGCTTGCTGCTGCTGATGCTATCTCCCTCTCCTATCATCTTCTCTCTCCTCATCTCCTCTACCATCCTTCTCTCCTCCATCTCTTATTCTGCAAACTATCTTGCAGATAGTTTTGGACTATATAATCTAAGAAATTAGGGATATTGTTAAGTGTTGCACAAACTAAAATATACCAATATTTTTATACTCCACAAAAAAGTGTGGAGTATATAGCGTTTGTGCGCGAAACGCAGAAACTTTGCCCGTCTGGCGTTCGCTCGTGAAGCGGCCGATTTGCAAACGGTCTTTTGCGTTGGGTAGGCCTAGTAAGTGGGCAGGGTGGACACCAAACGGGGTCACGCTCCGGGTCCCCGTTGGCGGGAAATTCAAAAATTTAAATTTTTAAAGTACTGAAAAATGGGTTAAACAAGGTAGAACTCGAAAAACTTGCATACAATGGTATATACTATCTTTTGATATGTTGTAGCCCTCGATAGTGCCGAACACGGAAAAAAGAATGGTTCGCTGCGGGACCCATTTTGGCGCCAAATTTGAAAAATTCGCAAATTTTGGATCCGGGTCGACTTTGACGGGCTGCTGTGCGAGCTAGGTAGCAGCTAGGGCGGCGAGACCGCTTTTGGTGCTCCTTCCCAGATGTCCTCTATCGAATGAGCCATGAACGGAGAAAATCGGTT
The DNA here is from genome assembly GCA_030248115.1 of Linhomoeus sp. GSCO2_2. Lineage (NCBI taxonomy): Eukaryota > Metazoa > Nematoda > Chromadorea > Monhysterida > Linhomoeidae > Linhomoeus > Linhomoeus sp. GSCO2_2. The sequence goes on along the minus strand of JASAMZ010012894.1, from coordinate 8,194 downwards.
GAAACACAAAAAAGTTATTTTCCCGCGACTTTTTTTACTCCGGGGTCGAAAATTGCGATTTTCGCGTTTCGGCGTCTGTAGCTCTCGAATGCGTTGCCGACTCGTTCCAAAGGTGGTTTCAAACGATTCTGCGCTTAAATCTGGCCCAGAAAAGTATTTTTGAAAAATTTTCGGGGTTACAGTATCCCTGCCACGTTGGTTTGAACTTTGGGCGTCGGGTCGACTTTGGCAATATTATGCTCGATTTCGGGTTTTGGGGGTCGCTGATTACGAATTTGGCATCCGTTCAGTGTTTAGATGATGTTTGAACATAGATGTGACGAATTTGCATGCCACCGTACCCCAAGTGAAAAATTTCGGTTTCTGGAGTCCATAAGAACTAGGAAGTTAGGGGTGTTGCATGCCTTCTGGGGATTTCGGGGGCGCTAATTCCGAATTCGGCATTCGTTTTGCACTCCGATACGTCAGCAGGCCAAAACAGCATAGGAGTCACTATGCGTAGGAGTTATAATTTGTGGAGTATACTGCGTCCCCCGGACGACTTGCCTAGTTCCATGGATGTATTGGTCATACACCACGAAGTATTTAGCAAATCATTTCAGATTTTAGAATATATGGAACTAGGGGTATTTTGAAGGGTGTATTCAAAAATTTCACATCTCAACAATTTCAAAATGCTCAATTGTGATGTCTTTGCATGGATGTATAGGGCATAGTTTGTGAACTTTTTTTGCAAATAGTTTAGGATTTTGTAATTAAAGGATTTAGGGATATTTACAAGGCGAAATTCACAAATGTCAACAATTTTGAATGACTTAGATACAGCAATGCTTTCCATGGATGTATCAGGCAATACATTCGTAGTATTTAGCAAATAGTTTCAGATTTGAGAATATAATATGAAATTAGGGATATTTTCAAGGGTGTATTAAATAATGTCAAATCTCAACAGTTTCGAAATGCTCAAATGTGACGTCTTTGCATGGATTGGATGTATAGGGCATAGTTCACGAACTATTTTGCAAATAGTTTAGGATTTTTTAATTGTAGGATTTAGGGATATTTTGTAGTTACAAGGGTTTTGTCAAAATTTGCAAATTTCAAAAATTTTAAACGACTTAAATGCAGCAATGTTTTTGATGGATGTAGGGCAACACCTGCGTAGTATTTGGCAAATAGTTTTAGATTTGACAATATATGAAATTAGGGATATTTTCAAGGGTGTATTCAAAAATGTCAAATCTCAACAATTTCAAAATGCTCAATTGTGGCGTCTTTGCATGGTGTATAGGGCATAGTTTGTGAACTATTTTGCAAATAGTTTAGGATTTTGTATTTAAAGGATTCAGAGATATTTACAAGGTGAAATTCACAAATGTCAACAATTTCGAATAACTTAGATACAGCAATGTTTTCCATGGATGTATCAGGCAATGCAATACATTCGTAGTATTTAGCAAATAGTTTCAGATTTGAGAGTATATGAAATTAGGGATCTTTTCAAGGGTGTATAAAAATGTCAAATCTCAACAGTTTTGAAATGCTCAAATGTGACGTCTTTGCATGGATGTATAGGGCATAGTTCACGAACTATTTTGCAAATAGTTTCGTATTTTTAGCACTCCGACCCCAAAAGGGGTGGAGTGCTATAGTGGAGCTGCTACCGACTAACTTTTTCGCCACTCACTTTCGTGCCTCATTTCTCATCCGATTTGGACGGGGTTTTTTTAATCGATAGCTCTCGAGGGATAGTAGGGGCGCTCGGGCCTTCGTTTTTTTCGCGTGGTGGAAAAATTTTGAGAAAAATTCAAAAATTTGAATTTTTACTTACTGGGAGGGTGTTCAGCAGCTGCTACTTTCTGGAATAATGGGTCGATTTTGATGCCCTTTGCATATGTTGTAGTCCTCGACGAGACGAAGAGGGGACAAAAAATCCCGACCCTCTAGGTCGACGCGTTCTCGGGTTACGGTAGCCGAAAGTGGTTTTTTGACAAAAATTTGTCTTTCAAAAATCCTAGTAAATCAGGGAGTTGTTGGATCGGGCCAGATATCTCAAATCGGCAAGATTAACATGTTCTCTTTCGTTTAAGACTAAAATCTCCGAAATCCGCCACGGAAATCTTGAGTTCTGCTGTCACAACGGGTCTTCGTCGGGGGTCGAAAATTCCAATTTTTGACTTTCGGCCGTTTTAGCGCCCGATTGCGACGATTTATAGCCAAATGGAGTGCACCACGCGATTCCCCGTTGAAAACTGATCCGGAATCGATTTTCAAAAATATTTTTTCGGCTACCGTACCCTGGCCGCGTCCAAAATTCGAATTTCCACCCGGGCGGTCAAAATCAATGTTGGAGTCGATCCCGGCGCTTTCGAGGTCGCTGATGCCGAATCTGGCGTTATTTTGGCGTTTCGGATCAAGAATCGCGAGTTTTTGGACGAAAATCGACCTACCGTAGCCCTACGTTGACGAAACTGAAAGTGTGGTAATTGTACGGTTGAAGTGTCGATTCCAGGGTATTTTGCGGCGAGGAACGCGAATTCGCTATTGGTTTCTCCATTCTGTGTCGATTTTGCCTTCAAAACAGCCACTTTCCTAATGCCGCAATTCAAATTTGAATGCAACTTTTACCGTACTCTCCTCAAACTATGTTGTAACTCAAATTTGCGCGCGCATTCAAACTTCTGAATTGAAGGAAATGCAGTGCGGAAAGACGGCGTGGCAAGGTAAGCATTTGCGCATGAATTGTCAATTCTTCCCGTCCAAAATGGCAAGGCGGGTCTGCGATTGGCGCAGCCCTGAATCTTAGCTGCCGGCAACTGGTTGAATCGAAGCGAAATGCCACATTCTGGACTCAATTCGGCCTGGTCAACAGGATTTCCGTGGAGTTCTGCTGCGCGCCGGTCCTTGTAGGTGGAGGGAATATGCGTACTCTGAAACTCGCGCGCCGGCGGAATTTGTGGAGAATCTTTGGGCGGAAATCGGCCTTATTTCTCATGACAAGTGAGTGGCAGTCTGCTTTCTCCCGTTCTGGTCGGAGTGCTTCACTGCAGGCTCTCCTGCACGTTTCCCTTGTTTAAGTATAGGATTTCGGGATATTTACAAGGCAAGATTCAAATTTTAACAATTTCTAACCACTTAAACACAGCAATGTTTTTGATGGCTGTAGGGAGACACATTCGTAGTATTTAGCAAATAGTTTCAGATTTTAGAATTTATGAAATAAGGAATATTTTCAAGGGTGTATTCAAAAATGTCAAATCTCAGCAGTTTCGAAATGCTCAAATGTGACGTCTTTGCATGGATGTATAGGGCATAGTTCTGAACTATTCTGAGTTGATTGTTGCGCAGCGGTATGCGACGAAATGTTCAGCCGATTCGAACCAAACTTTGAGTACTCTAAAGTTAGGATATCTTTATCATATGGTCAAAAAATTGCTTCAATCGGTTGCCCAGAGCAAAGGTAATTCGCCTACAAAGAGCGGGCGTCGAGAGCAACGAACGGCCTTCTTTCGGCAGGACGTTGCTTTATCACGCCAAGACGCGCCGTTTGCGCATTTTTCCATCAATCCTAACCAAACTGCACACTTCTAAGTTGGACTGTTGTTTACGTACGCTGCGAAAATGAGCCAAATCGGACAGGTCCAAACGGAGAAACTGGCCGACAAAGAGCGGGCGTCGAGCGTGACTCACCCTGTAGTTATCCCTCTCCATAACTGAACCAGGCGTGTGCTGAGTGGCGCACCAGTGGTGTATTGCTTGCAGGGAGGCTGAAAACGTCCCCAAGTGGCTGCTGCCAGAGCTTTCCGAGATCCCCTTCCCCACTCTGGTCTACAACAACATCCGTTCGCTCAAGAGGAATATCAGCTGCCTGCAGGCCGACTACAACGCCATGGAGGCTGACTTGCTCGTGTTGGCAGAGTCCAGAGCCTCAGTTGGCAGGGAGCAGGCGCTGGCCTACCCCAAGCGCAGAATTTTGGCTCCCAGAGTCCATAGGAAGTTAAGAGGAGTTAAGAGGTGCTGTATGTCGATTCTGGGATTTCACGGGGTGGTGATCACGAATTCAGCATTAGTTTTGCACTCCGGTGTATCAGGAGACCACTACAGGAAAGGAGTCACTATGCGTAGGAGTCCAAATTTGTGGAGTATACCTACTGCGTTCCCCGGATGACTTGCCTGGTTGCCCATTGTCATCCCGCCCGCGCGCGCTCCGTTTGACGTGCTGACTAGTCGACTGTGTGTGTGAAAGGACATTTGAGGCAGGGAAGCAAATGGAGCCGTGAGAAACGTCACGATCGGAAAGAAGCACTCATAGTAATAGCAACCTCGGTGCTCGCTGCAGGTTGTACTGCTCTTGCCTTCTTGCAATCTCCTTCGTCAGTTGGTGCCCTTGCCATGCGTTAGAAAACGACTATACGGTTTCATATGTACGTCTTAGGGTTCGGGCTTCTCCCAGTCGTGGAGCTTCAGTTAGTAAACATGTACACTGTTGTACACGTGTACCGACCCGATAGCCGTCAGATTTGATCGCGAAGACGGCTGCCTCTCCTCTGGTCGAACAGTCAGAATCCGGACAGGCGTCGGCATCATGGGCGACCCGCTGTTCGAGGTGCGCAACAGCTTCTACCTGGGCAACTACCAGCAGTGCATTGGGGAGGCGCAAAAGTGCCGTCCCGGGACGGAAGAGTTGAAGATCGAGCGCGACTGCTTCCTCTACCGCTCCTACATTTGTCAGAAGAAGCTGAGCGTACTCTTCGACGAAATAGGGCAGGATTCGGCCTCGGAACTGCGCGCCGTCCGCCTCTACGCCGAGTACTTAGCCGCCGACCACAAGAAGAGGTACGATAGTGGAGTACGGTCGGTAGAAAGACATTGATGTCGCGCACATTGTAAAAGCCACACTGGTATTCGGCTATAGCAAGCTTCATCGCTCCTCATCACCACATCGCTTGACGCTTACTTTGTAGCAATTTGTCATAGTTTTTGTTAGCAATGTTTCCAATTGGAGGCTGTCGATCGTGGAGAGCGTGGAGAAGAAGGCGAACGAGAACGAGAACGCCAACAACATGTTCTACCTGATGGCCGCACACGTCTACATGGCCGAGCAGGTGAGAGGAATAGGGTAGTGTGTTTTGGCACTCCTCCCCCAAAAGGGAGGAGTGCTATAGTGATGATGCAGTTTCTGTGTAAGTTGGAACGCTCATAAGTCGGGCTAGAGTTGGCCGACCCAGGAGAATTTTTTTTATTCGATAGGTCTTTGGATTGCGCAGTGTGCATCGAAGGTCTCGACTTCCGTCCGGGACCCAATTTTTAGCAAGTTGCCAAAAACCCGATTTTTCGGCCTCCAGCGAACTTTGGGGGCCTAAAATAAGGTTCTGGCAGAACGTAGCGAGACGAGCTTTGGGCCGAATATGTAAAAGACATTGGGCTACCCGGCTGTGGGGGCGCCGTCGGGCGTGCCCGGGATGGGTAGCAAAAACCGGTTTTTTTACCCAAAAGTAGGGTTCAAAGTCCCGCTTGTAATTTTCGTGTTTTTCGATGCAGGAAGCTACTTGGCGTAAGACAACAACGTGGATGGCTCTACCCGGAATCGTTTCGTATACCAGGCTCAGAAGTCGGACCCGCAGGGAAATTCACCCCAAAGTTTGGTCCCGGGTTTCTGGGCAGAACTTCCGACAGGCGTAACTTTTGATTGGGTCATTAGAGCGAGATGGAATAAACATCATTCGATAGAGATGTGAGCTGTATAACTTTGTAGTAAAGCATTTCTATCTGAATTGCTAAATTTTGGTTGAAAATTGGAAAAATCGATTTTTGGATCGAAATTCTAAAGCGTAGCGTTTCCCATTTGTTTATGGGCTGATCCATTTCAACGAAACTTACGGATGTTTTAAGGCATGCAAATAGCTTTTGGGGAGGCTGAGCAACAGTTTAGTCATAGATCATTTTTCGGATGAATTTCGATTTTTTTCGAGATTTTCCTGGTGTTTTTTGTGCAAAGTGGTGTCAGTTGAGATATTTTGGTGACAATTCGAGTTTCACGTTATAGACCATCCAAGGACACATTGTTTTGGTTGTAATCACTTTTTCATCCGACGCGTATTTTGGCGGGAAATTTGAATTCAAAATTCTGGCCGCCAGGGTTGCTTGGGGCACCTACTGTGTAGGTACTCAATTCTAGCTTTTCGGGGTCTCTGATCACGAATCTGGCGTTGCTTTTCGTTTTAGAGAAATTTGAGACTGTTTTGAAGAGTTTGCATGCTACCGTGCCCACAAGTCAAAATTTGGTAGTGCAGGTTCAACTGAACCTATACGTGTTGTATGTCGAGTGTGGGATTTTAGAGGGTTGCGATTCCACAATTTGCTATTGATTTTGCGATCGGACTGGTCAGGGGGCAGTACTGATCTGTCTCATTGGTTAGTTGGTATCCTGGTTCGTGAGCCGACTTTACTTCCTAGAGTTTATTCACAGGAGGGGAGGAGTGCCCAGCGGGGCTTTGCCCCCGTCTACTAATTTTGTCTGTATTCAAAAGGAGATTGCGTGTTTTATGTAGACGGTATAGGGGCAAATATCGGCTGCAGAGGATGTCTTTCGATTCCGATTGCCTCCAAGATACCTTGAAATTCTTTTTGCGGTTTGGATTTTTCTAAACCAACCCTGTACAATACTCTTCTTTCTATGCGTCTGTAATCAATCGTCGCATCCGATTTTCGCAGAACTACGACTCGGCCCTGCGCATCCTGCACAGCGGCGACAGTCTCGACTGCCAGGCGCTGACCGTCCAGTGCCTGCTCAAGATCGACCGCGCCGACCTGGCACTGTGCGTGTTTCGTTCCTGTTTCATCTTGCGCACAATTGTTTAAAAATTTGCGCGAAATTTCCAGAAAAGAGGTCAAGAAGATGCAGGAGGTCGACGAGGACGCGACGCTGACCCAGCTGGCGCTGGCCTGGACCAGCACTGCCATGGTAAAAATTACACCCAAATGTCACAGTTATACACGAAGTGAAGAATTAGTGAAGGAAAAGTGAAGATCTATGCACAACGTGTTGTCCTTGCCGGCAGCCATGAGTACCAGAAGTAGAGGTCGTCGTCACCTGTTGTTGTCAGATTGCTTTACATTGTTTCTGTACACGCCCTGAATAACTCTGGCATGCAGACTAGAGCATTAGAGTGTGTCATGCTCCAATATCCCGTCACTGTAGCAAATCGTAAATCCTCCAGTAAGCGCCCCTCCCAGAGGAACGTTGAAGAAATAAGAGCCCCCTCCAATAAGCGCCCACCTTTTGTTAGTACCAGCAGTTCTAGGCTCTGTGACCATTTCTACCACAAGATTGGGCTACATGTGACAGCACTACTACTAATTGCATGTATTCTGATCAAAAGATATACAGTTGCAGTCTAAGATCTGTATGCAGATGTGCGCAAAAATGAGACAACAACGGGGAATTTTGATGAAATTTTTTGCACTCCTGAGGGGTCGAGTTATCAAGCGCCCCCCCCCCCTCCAATAAGCGCCCCTCCTAGAGGTGCATAGGTTGAAAAAATAAGCGCCCAGGGCGCTTATTGGAGGATTTACGGCAGTATGGCAGATTACGGATACACAGATTCTAATGCTGTTGGAGACAAATTGTACACCAATTGTAACGAATTGTCCCTCTCTCTCTCTCTTCTACAGGGCAAGGACAAGCTGCAGGAGGCCTTCTACATCTACCAAGAAATGATGGACAAGTACGGTAGCAGCGCCCTCCTGCTGGTGGCCCAGTCCGCCTGCCTCCTGCTGCAGCAGAAGTACGACCAGGCCGAGACCGCCCTCCAGGTATACTGTAGCGGTACTAATGTGCGCTCGCGTCTTACTGTATCGGGTAGGGAAATGTCGAGTTTGATGGCGTATCCTACGTTGGTGCTCTTCGGAAGGACGTTGTAAGAGTGTAAGGGAAGATTTCACGTTCGAGGTTCAAACATCTGGACAAGCCGACACAGTACAAAGTACCGTAATCGATCCAATCGCAGAGCGAATTGGGCAGACTAAGAACAGTCATTGTGTTTGCTGTGCAGGAGGCCCTGCAGAAGGACGCCAACAACGCGGAGGCTCTCATCAACATGATCGTCGTCAGCCAGTTCCTGGGCAAGACGCCTGAGGTACTATGCTTTGTATAATTTTCAAATTCCCAGAATACCGTAGCCCACTTCGCGTC
>JASAMZ010012893.1:0-69824 GCA_030248115.1 Linhomoeus sp. GSCO2_2 | reverse complement strand
GCAGAAACGGTAAGGCCATATGCGGTATGCCAAACAGAATTTGCGACATAGTTTTACAGTTTTGATAAATTCTGTTTGCTGATGTATGTGCACTCGGAAACAGAAATGAGTATGCTGAAAATAGGAATTCGCTCGCACCAAACTTTTGGCAAGTTTTTTTGTTGGATGTGACGTTTTCACACAGGTAGGAAACATCAGATAAACGGCGTCGTATCATGCCGATAACATATAGCGAACGCGGCGATATCACTGAGCTTCAGATCAGCTGTACAGGCAACCGTATCGTGGGGATAGGTGCACTTGGCATTAAGGTACACATTCTCAAGACGCTTTCTCCAGATGCGGCTAACGATGTGTACAAAGTTCACTATACTGTTCACCAAAATTTGACAGACACAAAGTATAGGTTGAACTTTTTACACACACAGCTTGTTGCGTATCCGTAAAGTTAATAATGCGTATGCGTCCCTATACCCATTAATCAGTAGTTCACTCACTTTCAACTTGCTCCAACAAACGACGTAGTTTCGACCTCTGACAGGGAGAAAGCAAGGCCTTGCAGTCCGAAATGAAAGTCAGCAAACTGACGTCGGCGTCGCAGAAACTGGAGAAGCTGGAACTGCTGGAAACTAGAGAAGTGGATAGCTTTATGATGACCACCGATGACGCGCTGGTCGTCGAGTTTCTCCCACTGACAGAGAACGAACGGACTGAACTGGGAAAGAAACTGGGTAACCTTTTCCATTCGGTTTCAAAATTAGAGATATAGTGCCGCGAACTGCAAAATCAAACACTACAAAGAAATAGTGATTCATCAGAGGACAAGGGTGGCCAATAGAAACTTCAACGAATTTCAGTTTCAGTTACAATCAGTTGTTAACTGAAACTGAATTGAAATTTCCAGGAATGCCTCCCTGACAGATTAGTTTCAGTTATTCGGATGTGGATTTTTGCAGGCTATCGTCATATTTTCGTAGAATATATAGCAAATTTTACAACTAAGCTTGATATTTGGACACAGTTTTGGCAGAACTGACAAAAGCATGCCGCCAAACTTAAAAATTCCTCTTAATTCACAAAATATTTTGAAGAAAAAGATTGTGACATTTAGACCTTCAATAACTGAAACTGTAACTGAAATTGAAACACTCAGAAGGTAGCACCACTGGGACTGAAACTGATTCTCGGCGCTCACTCGGAACTAAAGTGAAACCAAAATGAGTTTCAATATGGTCACCCTGCAAAGGGCTTCTGAGTAACACTTGTCTTTAGGCGCGGGTCTATCTCTCGACGACTTCGACGTAAAAAGTCAACCGACGCAGTGTTGGCTGTCAAAGTCCGCAACCTCCATCGCTCCAGAAAAGAATCGCCAATCCGCCTACTACTATGCGTGAGAAAGAACGGTTTTATCTCTCTTGATGTCGGTCGTATTGAAAATTCCCAGCCTGGTTTCAAACAGTTTTCTGTGATGTCTTGTGACTCTTCGCTGCAGATGGCAATATTTCTGGGTATTCTATATGCATATAAATTACAAGCTGGTTTTGTATATCCTTGTATATTTCTATGTACAATATGCAAAGATTTCGAAATACTACATAACAACATAACAATACAAGGTCGTTTGTTTGAATAATTCAATAACTCTTTCATACTGTCTCTCCAAGAAGCGTTTGCTTGCTAGTAAAATGCACAACATTGCGAAGTGCGTAGAGCATGCACTCACAAAACACAAATGAAGTTTTGGGATATTGCCAACTGTACTCCAGTATTTGACCCAATTCCGAAAGTTGGAAGTTGAGAGTGTCTGCTTTTCCAGGTGCCAATATCCCCAAATGTACGTGTGCCCAAATCCCCACGAAGAAGAGTGCCGAAGCAAATTAAGCGCTACGGTAAGCGCCTTGAACGAGTCCCACTCAATCGACGTCGCGACCCGGACGAGCGTCGTGAGTCTTGCTGTCAAAGCGCCCTGTTGCCTGACGCGCAGTAAAGAACGTTCGTAGCTCGAGTTCCGTGCGATTTAGGTGAAAGTTTTACAGGATGTACCAACTGTGCTCATTAGGCTGTGCAACAAGTTTCGTTGCCGTCGGAGTCACCAGTAAAAAAATTTGGGTAAGTTCTCAAGGCCCAATAGTGCCGTAGGGTGCACCCCCGTAGTGTTAAGGGCCTTGAGAACTTTCAAGTCTCATGACTGGTGAATCCGACGGCGATGAAACTTGCCGTGTAGCCTAACGAGCACAGTTGACATATCTTATAAATATTTCACCTAAATCGCACGGTCGGTCCGAGATATGAAAGTTTTCAACTGACCGAGCAAGTTCCCCAACAGCGGGTTAAGGGTTGTGCCTGAGTGCGTGCTTGATAGGGGGTCTCTTAACCTGCTGAACTACAGGCGGCCTTGCGCTCTTCTACCGGACAAAGTGCTCTTCTTTTGATAAGCGGGTATGAAAGGAGCTACGGTGGAGATCGACACATCAGTAGATTTCCCAGGCGATTTCAAAACGATTGGTTTATTCGCCGCCCCCCAGGGCGGCGAGTATATATGTTGCAGTCAGTAGCCGTCTTCAGGCGATAGCCGTCTAGACGGCTATCGCCTGGTCGATCAGGCCGCGGCCGTCTTCTCGGGGAAAAGACGGCCATCGCCTGGTGCGTCAGGCGATGGCCGTCTTCTGCTCGAACAGACGGCTATCGCCTGATGGACCGCTCAACAGCCGTCTTCACGGCTATCGACTAATGGACCACTCAACAGCCGTCTTCAAAATGAAAGCTGTCGCCAGCGCTAGAAGGGAAGGGGCACAGCAGGCCTGAGCAGGAGGTGAAGTAAATGGAGGAGTGTTTATTCCACTTACAGTTTGCACTAAAACTCGGCCGGCGTCGCGCCTGGCGGGTCTCAGCTGAGGCTTAGCGCGACCACCAACTTCAGGGCGCGCTTCGCGCGCCCTGAAATCGGTCACCGGTCGCGTTAAGCCTAAGCTTCGACCCACCAGACTGCGACGCCGACTGACTCTTGTGAACTGTGGGCGCAGAGCGAGCCTAAGCATAGCCTGAACTGGAAAGAATATACTGTGTCCGAAACTAATACAGAGAAAGAAAAGATGGCCATCGCCTGACGCATCAGGCGATTGCCGTCTAGACGGCCGCGGCCTGACGCATCAGGCGATTGCCGTCTAGACGGCCGCGGCCTGATCCTCCAGGCAATAGCCGTCTAGACGGCTATCGCCTGAAGACGGCCATCGCCTGTGACATATATACGGACGCTACTGTCCGTTCGTGTTTCCGTGTGTGTGTGTGTGTGTGTGTGTGTGTGTGTGTGTGTGTGTGTGTGTGTGTGTGTGTGTGTGTGTGTGTGTGTGTGTGTGTGTGTGTGTGTGTGTGTGTGTGTGTCTGTCTGTCTGTCTGTCTGTCTGTCTGTCTGTCTGTCTGTCTGTCTGTCTGTCTGTCTGTCTGTCTGTCTGTCTGTCTGTCTGTCTGTCTGTCTGTCTGTCTGTCTGTCTGTCTGTCTGTCTGTCTGTCTGTCTGTCTGTCTGTCTGCCTGCCTGCCTGCCTGCCTGCCTGCCTGCCTCCCTCCCTCCCTCCCTCCCTCCCTCCCTCCCTCCCTCCCTCCCTCCCTCCCTCCCTCCCTCCCTCCCTCCCTCCCTCCCTCCCTCCCTCCCTCCCTCCCTCCCTCCCTCCCTCCCTCCCTCCCTCCCTCCCTCCCTCCCTCCCTCCCTCCCTCCCTCCCTCCCTCCCTCCCTCCCTCCCTCCCTCCCTCCCTCCCTCCCTCCCTCCCTCCCTCCCTCCCTCCCTCCCTCCCTCCCTCCCTCCCTCCCTCCCTCCCTCCCTCCCTCCCTCCCTCCCTCCCTCCCTCCCTCCCTCCCTCCCTCCCTCCCTCCCTCCCTCCCTCCCTCCCTCCCTCCCCTCCCTCCCTCCCTCCCTCCCTCCCTCCCTCCCTCCCTCCCTCCCTCCCTCCCTCCCTCCCTCCCTCCCTCCCTCCCTCCCTCCCTCCCTCCCTCCCTCCCTCCCTCCCTCCCTCCCTCCCTCCCTCCCTCCCTCCCTCCCTCCCTCCCTCCCTCCCTCCCTCCCTCCCTCCCTCCCTCCCTCCCTCCCTCCCTCCCTCCCTCCCTCCCTCCCTCCCTCCCTCCCTCCCTCCCTCCCTCCCTCCCTCCCTCCCTCCCTCCCTCCCTCCCTCCCTCCCTCCCTCCCTCCCTCCCTCCCTCCCTCCCTCCCTCCCTCCCTCCCTCCCTCCCTCCCTCCCTCCCTCCCTCCCTCCCTCCCTCCCTCCCTCCCTCCCGCCCGCCCGCCCGCCCGCCCGCCCGCCCGCCCGCCCGCCCGCCCGCCCGCCTGCCCGCCTGCCTGCCTGCCTGCCTGCCTGTCTGCCTGCCTTCCTGCCTGCCTGTCTGTCTGTCTGTCTGTCTGTCTGTCTGTCTGTCTGTCTGTCTGTCTGTCTGTCTGTCTGTCTGTCTGTCTGTCTGTCTGTCTGTCTGTCTGTCTGTGGGTGTCACAAAACTAGACATGACGGTTAGTGCCACCCAATGGAGTCGAATGCGCTGAGTAACGTGTCGATGTCCGTTTCTGTTGCTATTTTCGCTATTTCGAGATATTTACAATTAAAATATGAAAATGTCAAAAATGACATTTTTATTTACAAGTCGTATCGTCAAAGTTTCTGCTGAAATGGAAAGGGCATAAGACGCGATGAATTTGTGACATAGTTTCGGATTTTGGAATTCACGAATTTAGGGATATTTTCAAGGTTTTTGTCAAAATTCCCAAATTTCGACAAATTCAAACAGCTTATATTCCAGAACTTCTTTGCACCGATGTATCGAGCATAGTCTGCCAAGTTTTTAGCAAATAGTTTCAGCGAATATAATTTACGAAATTTAGGATATTTTTAAGGGTTTTGTTGAAATCCCCAAATTTCGACAATTTCAAACAGCTTAAATTTCAAAATTTCTTTTCACGGATGTGTCGAGCATAGTCTGCCAAGTATTTATCAAATAGTTTCAGATTTTATAATTAACGAAATTAGGAATATTTTCAAGGGTATTGCCAAAATTCCCAAATTTCGACAATTTCAAATGGCTTATATTTCAAATTTTCTTTGCATGGTTGTGTCGGGCATAGTCTACCAAGTATTTAGCAAATAGTGTCAGATTTTATAATTAACGAATTTAGGGATATTTTCAAGGTTTTTTTTCAAAATTGCCAAATATACACAATTTCAAACGGCTTCAATTTCAAAATTTCTTCACATGGTTGTGTCGGGCGTAATCTGCCAATTAGTTAGCAAATAGTTTCAGATTTTGTAATTAACGAAATTAGGGATATTTTCAAGGGTTTTGCTATAATTCCCAAATTTCAACATTTTCAAATAGCGTAAATTTCTAAATGCCTTGACATGGTTGTGTCGGGCATTGTCTGCCAAATATTTAGCAAATAGTTCTAGATTTTATAATCAACGAATTTAGGGATATTATCAAGGTTTTTGTTATATCCCCAAATTTTGACAATTTCAAATAGCTTAAATTTCAAAATGTCTTGGCATGGTTGTGTCGGGTATTGTCTGCCAAATAGTTCTAGATTTTATAATTAACGAATTTTGCAACGGTGCCATAACCGTCCGCATTTTTTATCCAAAAGAAAAGGGCGTCGTCCCATTTAGACCCTCTTCATTCCAAAGTGAACCTGCGGGGAACATTCCTGATCCATTTATGGATCAGTACCCACCAATGCGCCTTATAGGCATCGATTACCCAAGAATGGCACAAACTTTCTTTGGAAACTCGAGGTAACTGCGGCGAAACTCCCCGAAGAAATGCTCAACTTTCTATTCTGACACACTATGGAATACACTCCTCAAATGCACGAAACACTATGCGATGCCAATCAACCATCATCGGGTACCCAATTTTTACTCTAAGTTTGTTGTTGTGCGAAGACCCGACTTGTACTTCGAAAGATATGAGAGATTTTGCTAGGTAAGCATTATACTGCTGATCTTCGGAAACTTGAAATATCTTGCGCAATACAAGTCGGATCTTCGCACAACAAAGACCAATCGTTTTGAAATCGTCTGAGGAATCTAGTCTTGTCGATTGTTCCTGGGTACAAATTGTACCTAACAATCCAAAATACTAAGCGGCAAATCTCTGTTTGTCTGTCTGTCTGTTTGTTAACACGATAACTCTTGACACAGTTGACGGATTCTGGTGATCTATAGCTCAAAAGAACCGCCTTGGCCTGGAATAGAACGCCTCCTATTGTGGACTTTGACTGATGTCTAAATTCCATGAAAATTGCAAAAATATTGGCTGCGCAGTACATTTTGAGCACTAAAGAGTGCCTGGGAGCCATTTTTGTGGAAATTTCACACTGTCATGTCACCAATCACTACAGTGTTGTTGCTGTTAGACCCCGAGGTGTATTTCAAGGCATGGGATGGGGCACCATGATAATCGCTGGCATTGGAAGGGGCACAATGTCAAATGACTTTGAATCTATCTGGAATTTCCTAAGGGTTAAAAACAAACATCCATGTGTTAGAGTCAGTGTATTCAGAGGCATGGGAGTAGGTGCAATGGTAAATGTTGGCACTGGCAGGGGCGCAGTGTAAAATGACTTCAGATCTATCTTACATCACCTATGGGCTAAAGACAAATGTTCATGTGGTAAATTTGGTGTAATCTGAGGCATGCAACACTAAACGCAGGCACTGGCAGGGGCACAAAGTTAATTGACTTTAGGTCTATCGAAATCTTGTATAAGATGTTGGGAGCAGTGGTTGCTTTCCATTGGTCGATCCATGTGGCTCGATTCCCATAAGCATTGACAATATCCATAGGCTATACAGTAAACAGTATCACCTACAGGCTAAACACTCTAGTCCTATATACTAAGCGGCCTAGCTGTGTCCATCTGTTTGTTTGTCTGTCAGCACCATAACTCTAGGCACAGTTGTCGGTTCGCGATGATCTATAGCTTTAACTGACCGTCGTAACACGTAGTTGTGCACCTCCTATTGTGGACTTCGACCAATTTCTAAATTCCACAATATTTCGCAAATATCAGCTGCGCCAGTACATTCTGAGCACAGAAGGCACCACACGCTGTGACTGACGTTTGATTTCGCGCCAAAAGCAGTATACAGTGTCATCATTCATGACAGAGTTGTCGTTGTGAGACTCCAAAGTGTATTCGCAGGCACTGCATGCACTGGCAGGGGCACAGCATCAAACCGCTTTGGATCTATGTTAATTGTCTTTAGATCTATCTGAAATCTCCTATGGGCTAAACCCAAATGTCTACGGGCTAAACTCAAGTATCTATTGTGTATTTACAGGCACGGGAGCTGCTGTGAGCATAAATGTAGGCACTGGCAGGGGCACAGTGTCGAATGGCTTGAGATCTGTCTGAAATCCCCTATTGGCTAAACACAAATGTCTACAGGCTAAACACAAGAGTCTACTGTGTATTTACAGGCACACGAGCTTTTGTGATCCTAAACGTAGGCACTGGCAGGGCCACAGGGTCGAATGGCTTGAGATCTATCTGAAATGCCCTATGGGCTAAACCCAATCATCTATTGCGTATTTGCAGGCACAGGGGCTGGCGAGATCCTAAACATAGGCACTGACAATGGCACAGGGTCTAATGACTTGAGATCTAACTGTACTGTCCTACAGTGCACTGAATTCAATGATTGCGTTATCTCCTTCATGCTCTGCAGGTTACCCATATGCTATTGACCATAGAGATTTTTCTACGGGCTAAAGGCTCTAGTCCTATAAGCAGCAAAACTCTGTCCGTGTGTTTGTTTGTTTGTGGATCTGTCAGTGCTCTAGCGCTCGCCACAGTTGACGGATCGTGATGATCTATACCTTAAACTGACCGTCAGAACATGTAGTTTTGCATCTTTGCATTTAGAACTTTGACCGATGACTAAATTCCACAATATTTCACAAATATCGACTGCGCCAGTACATTCTGAGCACAGAAGGCACCAAACGCTGTGACTGACATTTGATTTTGCACCAAACGCGCTTTACAGTGTCACCATTCGTGACAGAGTTGTTGTTGTGAGACTCCAAAGTGTATTCGCAGGCACTGCATGCACTGGCAGGGGCGCAGCATCAAACTATTCTGGATATACGTCAAACGACTTGAGATCTATCTGAAATGTCCTGTGGGCTAAACCCAACTGTCTACGGGCTAAACCCAAGTGTCTATTGTGTGTTTACAGGCATGGGAGCTGGTGCGAGCCTAAACGTAGGCAGTGGCAGGTCCACAAGGTCGAATGACTTGAGATCTTTCTGAACTGTCCTACAGGCTAAACCCAATTGTCTATGGGCTTAAGCCAAGTGTCTATTGTGTATTTACAGGCATGGGAGCTGGTGCAGTGGTAAATGTAGGCACTGGCAGGGGCACATTGTCAAACGACTTGAGGGCTATCTCAAATGTCCTACAGGCTGACTACCCATGGGCTATTGACGATAGAGATTCTCCTATGGGCTAAAGGCTCTAGTCCTTATTACTAAGCGGCCTAGAGTCTGTCCGTCTGTCTGTTTGTCTGTTTGTCTGTTTGTCTGTGAGCGCTCTAGCGCTCGCTACAGTTGACGGATCGTGATGATCTATAGCTTAAACTGACCGTCAGAACACGCGGTTTTGCATCTTTGCTTTGAGAACTTTGACCAATGACTAAATTCCAAATTATTTCGAAAATATCGACTGCACCAGTACATTCTGACCACAGAAGGTACCACACGATGTAATTGGCATTTGATTTCGCGACAAAAGTGCTTTACAGTGTCACCATTCATGACAGAGTTGTCGTTGTGAGACTCCAAAGTGTATTCACAGGCACTGCATGCAGTGGCAGGGGCACAGCATCAAACTGCTTTGGATCTATGTCAAATGTCTTTAGATCTATCTGAAATCTTCTACGGGCTAAACCCAAATGTCTATGGGCTAAACCCAAGCGTCTGTTGTGTATTTACAGGCACGGAAGCTGGTGCGAGCATAAATGCTGGCACTGGCAGGGGCACAGTGTCAAATGTCTTTAGATCTATCTGAAATCTCCTATGGGCTAAACCCAAATGTCTATGGGCTAAACCAAAGCGTCTATTGCATATTTATAGGCACGGGAGCTGTCGCACGCCTAAATGTAGGCACTGGCAGGGCACAATGTCAAATGTCTTTAGATCTATCTGAAGTGTTCTACGGACAAACCCCAAGTGACTACGGGCTAAACCCAAGCATCTATTGTGTATTTACAGGCTCGGGAGCTGGCAAGATCATAAACACAGGCACTGACAATGGCACGGGGTCCAACGACCTGAGATCTAACTGCAGTGTCCTGCAGTGACTGAATTCGATGACTGCGTTATCTCCTTCATGCTCTGCAGATTACCCATATGCTATTGACCATGGAGATTCTCCTACGGGCTAAAGGCTCTAGTCCTATATACTAAGCGGCATAGAGTCTGTCTGTTTGTTTGTTTGTTTGTCTGTCCGGCCATTTTCTCGCGACACAGTTGATGGATCCTGGAAATCTATAGATCAAAAGAACCGTCATTGACTGCGATTTGTCCCCTCCTATTTTAAAACTTTTGCAAATTACTAAATTCCACAAAAATCACATAAATATCGGCTGCACAGTACATTCTGACCACTAAGGAGTGGCTGATGGTTGCTTTCATGCACATTTCACACCGGTTGTGTTACCATTCACTACAGAGTTGTCGCTGTGAGACACCGACGTGTATTCAAAGGCACGGGAACAGGTTCAAAGGTAAATGCAGGCACTGGCAAGGGTGCAGTGTCAAGAGACATTTGATGTATCTGAAATATCTTATGGGCTAAACACAAGCACCTATATTCAGAGTTGAGTGTAATCAAAGGCACGGGAGCAGGCACAATGGTAAATGCAGGCACTGGCAGGGGCACAGTGTCAGAAGACATTAGATCTATCTGAAATCTTCTATGGGCTAAATGCAAGCATCCATGGGTTAGCTTCAGTGTATCCTGAGACATGGCAGCTGGTGCAACCCTAAAAGCAGGCACTGACAGAGCCACAGTGTCGAATGACTTTAGATCTATGTATCTGAATCTCCTGTGGGCTGTTGTGAGCATTGGCTGTGAACCATAGGCCAATACATGTTGTGAGCAGTGGCTGATTTCCAAGTGTCGATACAAATGGCTCTGTTTCCATAGGTGTTCAGCTATAGATATACAGTATCGCCTATGGGCTAAAGGCACTAGTCCTCTATACTAAGCGGCTAACGATGTCAGGTGGATGTCTGCATAACACTAAACACTGCGCGCAATTGGCGTGCGCTCATATAAGCGACCAGACAAAACATTTTGCAAAAGACATGTAGCGCAGTGGATAAGGCGTCGGGCTATGAATCTATAGGTGCCTGGATCAATCCCCCGTCCTTCACCAATCGTTTTGCTGCTGTTTTTCTTCATTTGAAAACTATTGTTTTGCAATTCCGTCAGTCGTCAAGAGACCAAAAAGGTTTAGAATCATTCCATGTGCTTGAGAATGTCATCGGCAAGCGATCAACCGCACACAACAATTAGCCACCCCAAACGGACCATCGAACGGTCTTCAGACTTTCGAGCAGTGGTGGCGAGCGATCTGTCTCTCAGACTTGCGAGCAGTGTTGGTGAGCGATCTGTCTCATTCAAATGTGCTTGAGAATGTCAGCACATTCGGCAAACGGTCAACCGCACAGAACAGTTGCCATCAGCCACAAATGAACGATCGAATGGTCTTCAGACTTGTGTGCAGTGATGGTCAGGGGTCTGTCTCAATCAAAAGCGCTTGACACTGTTTGCGGCAAACGGTCAACAGCAAAGAGCAGTTGTCATCAGCCGTGAACGAACGATCACTGGATCTTCTGACCAGTGGCATGTCTGATCAGTGTCTGTGGGCCATGGACCGCTGCACGTACCAGCGGCTGTAGGCCATGGAGCATGTTCTGACCAGTGGGTTGCATGTTGAAATATAAGCTGTAGCAAGCAGTCTCTTATGGACTATAGAGTATCACCTATGGGCTAAAGCCACTAGTTTGTACCACTAAATTGTTAACAATTTACGAACAATAACAATTTGTTCCACTGCTCTCAGGAACAAAACAATAACAATAACAATCTGGAATGGCTCCAGAACAAAACAATTTGGAAGCTCATAAATTGTGCCTAAATTGTTCTAAAGATCGGTGAAAACATACAATAATCCACATCAATTATGGAGCAAATCTCATATAATTTAAGAATATTCGTCTTTCATGGCGCAATTCCTGTGATTCTATGGAAATTACCACTTAACGAACTTCTGCCCTACGGCACCCAATCTCCTTAGGAACAATTTAGGTACAATTGTTCATAAATTGTCAACAATAACAAGAACAATTTGTTTAAACCATAGAGGAACAATAACAAAACAATTTTACAAATTAGGCGAAGGAACAAAACAATAACAAAACAATTTAGAAAAAATGTGGTAGACTGTTCCTCTACTAATGTGTCGATCTCCAGCGTAGCTCCTCTCATACCCGCTTAACAAAAGAAGAGCACTTTGTCGGGTAGAAGAGCGCAAGGCCGCCTGTAGTTCAGCAGGTTAAATCGTGCGTAGGTGATATTCTTCACGTAGATAGGTAAGTTGTCACTCGACTGAGACAGGAGTAATAAATTTGGCACTGTTTGGCATGTTGGCCGAATTGTTCTCATTTGACGGCCGTGGCAACTAACCGCACTTCCGCCACCCCCCCCCCCCCCATTCTTAGATAGTCAAATACGCACCCATCAGGGAAGGGGAGGGGGAGAAAGCAACTCCCTGGGTTTGCAAGTGTTTAAAACAGTTATGCTGTACCACGTGGAGTGAAGGAATGATACAATGGGAGCTGTGAGTTCAGATCGAGTCCACACCATCTGAGTGTCCACACCAAATTACTGAATGAATTCACACAGAATTGCTGAGTGAGTCCACACCAAATTGCTGAATGAGTCCACACCAGCCAACTGACATTCGTCTAAGCCGACAAGAGGAGATCGTAGGTCCGAGCAGACAGACTAGACTAACATGTAACGCTGCAAATGCACATTGTAATGATTGAATTAATCGGCGTGGGTGGAGTCATCCATTTTTTCGCCCGGCCTCGGCCGGGCGACACCCTAGGAGAGGTCGGCGTGCGTGCGTACGAACGTATGTCCGTACGTCTGTCCGTCCGTCCGTCCGTCTGTAACGCTCTCAGATCTCGGCGTTGGAAAGTCGTAGAGCGGAGATCTTGGGCTCTACTGATAGATCTCGACTCACTGATCATTCAGCTAAAAGGTTTCGAAATTCAAAAGTTTGACTTGCGCGTGCTACAGTACCCCGAAGGTCAAAACGCAAAGCGGCTCTAGCTCGCTCGTGTTACGTCGTAGAGCGGCAATCGACACGTCAGGTGAAAGCTCTCGACGCGTTCTTTCATGCGTTTGCAAAGGTTTTTTCAATTACGCAAACACGCACTGCCGAAAACGCCAGTCTCGACATTTTGCCGCTAAAATCGTTCTAACTCGCTCAACTTGCGTCGTAGAGAGACAATCTCAAAGTCAGTGGATAGCTCTCGACTCATAGATTATTTCGCCGCGCCTCAGCGTAGACTCGAGGTCGCTGAGTACGGATCCGATGCCCGTTTCTGTTGCTAATTTCGCATTTTCGAGATATTCGCAATTAAAATTCTAAAATGTCAAAAATCGACTTTTTTGCCTGATGCACTAGCCGCGAAATTTCTACATAAATGGAAGGAGCATGGACCACGGATAATTTGTAACACAAAAGAAACTTTTTGCGGATGTGGAATTTAATAGAAATACGCGATTATTTGTCAAAATTGCATAAAATGACTACAATACAAAGTCATTTAATGACGAATGTGAATGCAGAAATGGAAAGGTCGTATGCCGATAAGAATTTGTGACACAGTTTTGAAGTTTTTAAAAATTGTAATTTCAAGATATTTTTAATCAAAATATGAAAATGTGGAAAATCGACTTTTTCACCTAGATGATATAGCGGCGAAATTTCTTCAGAAATGGAAAGAGTATAAGACTGCGGATAATTTGTAACGCAAGAGAAATTGTTTGCAAATGTGGAATTTAATAGAAATATGTGATTATTTTTCAAAATTCCATAAATCAACAAAATAGAACGTCCTTTTTTGACGAATTTTAACGCAGAAATGGTAAGGCCGTATGCCAATAAGAATTTGTGACATAGTTTACAGTTTTAATGAATTCCAATTCGGGATATTTAGAATTAAAATTTAAGAAATTTCAAAATGGAGATTTTCGTCTGATGGCCAGAGCAGCTGTTTTGTTTGTTGATGAATGTGCACTCGGAAACAGAAATGCGTACGCTGAAAACAGGAATTCGCTCGCACCAAACTTTTGGCAAGTTTTTTTGTTGAATGTGTTTTCACACAGGTAGGAAACATCAGATAAACGGCGTCGTATCATGCCGATAACGTATAGCGAACGCGGCGATATCACTGAGCTTCAGATCAGCTGTACAGACAACCGTATCGTGGGGATAGGTGCACTTTGCATTAAGGTACACATTCTCAAGACACCTTCTCCAGATGCGGCTAACGATGTGTACAAAGTTCACTATACTGTTCACCAAAGTTTGACAGACACAAAGTATAGGTTGAACTTTTTACACACACAGCTTGTTTGTTCTCCCATTGGTCGAAACTCAAAGTTGGAATTTCGCGAGTTACAGTAACCCAAAGGTCCGAAAACGCAAAGCGGCTCTAACTCGCTCGTCTTACGTCGTAGAGCGGCGATCGACGTCAGGTGAAAGCTCTCGACGTGCTCTTTCATGCGGCAGCAACAATTTTTAGCAATGCGCAAACACGCACCACGGGAAACGCCATTCTCGAGATTTGAACACTAAAATCGCTCTAACTCGAATCGACCAGTTTGCATCGTAGAGAGACGATCTCGAGCTCAGTGGATAGCTCACAAATCACGGATTATTTGCGAAACTTGAAAAATTAAATTTCGTGAGTTACAGTAACCCAAGGGTGCAAAAGCACAAATCGGCTTTAACTCACTCATGTTACGTCGTAGAGCGGCAATCGACGCGTCAATTTTGAGCTCTCGGCGTGCTCTTTCATGTGTCAGCAAACATTTTGTAATTGGCTAAGACACGCATCACAGAAACAATAGTTTTGCGTTTTACTCTGGAACTTTCTGAATTGCTCATGTTGCGATTACAGCGACACTCGGCACGTCATTCCA
The DNA here is from genome assembly GCA_030248115.1 of Linhomoeus sp. GSCO2_2. Lineage (NCBI taxonomy): Eukaryota > Metazoa > Nematoda > Chromadorea > Monhysterida > Linhomoeidae > Linhomoeus > Linhomoeus sp. GSCO2_2. The sequence continues at coordinate 55,556 of JASAMZ010012893.1, read as the reverse complement.
AGGCTCGCTACGTAAAGAAAAATAAACTTCGTTTTACCAAATCCCGGGCGATATCAATATTGCTAAGCAATACCCTCTTGCGAAGGAGAAGCTCGTGAAGCGGAGCAATTCGGGCGATGAGCTCTCACACTCTCTGCAGAAAGAGCGCAACTCAATGCAATGTCAGTCAGAATACAAACTCAACTTTTTGATACCGGAGCTTGTTGCTGCTGCAGTCGGGTTGGAAAAGGCATTCAGTAATTTGGTGTGGACTAATTCAGTAATACGACATGGAGTGGACTCATTCGATAATTTCTGCTGAAGTTCGGTCGGAGAAGAGGGTGTGGACTCATTCAATAATGTGGTATGGACTCATTCAAAATTAACCAATAGGAGCAACCAGAGCAATCGTAGCAATAAGAACAATCCCAGCCGGATACAGGTGCCTATATTCGTCAATGGTAGAATGGAGTCTTTGATCCAGCCACCCAATAAACTGAATTTCTATACGGTGGACGCCTACGTCCATTGCCGGGCCTTTGTCTGCGCAACGAAGCGCTTTGACGCCTACAGCGGCCATCCACTTGGTAAAGTCGTCAAAGGAACAACTCTGCGGTTCGAAAGTCATGACTTCAGCGCACTCAGCAAGGTTGGCGCTGCAATAGCATGCCTACGTGCAGGAGCCCCTGCAGAGAAGGGCCCCGATTGGTCAAGTTCTACGGCGTACATATGTAATACATGCATAGGCACGAGACGACTATAGAGCTGCATAGGCGAACCGCAAACGACGCAGCAGTACCATGATAGCTGGTTCATTTGGGGTGGGGATTTTGGGCGCTTTTGAAAAATTGCATAGCGCTTTTAATGAAGTCACGAAGCGCTTTTAAATGGCAGCTAGCGCTTTTAATTTGCCACGACAGCTTTTGCTTGCCGCTCTTCGGAAATGGCAGGAGGCGCTTTTAAAATGGCAGAACGCGCTTTTAAATGGCATGTTGCGCTTTTAATTCCTCCGGCTACATTCCCCTGGACTTGACGCGGTGGAGGAGCGTATTCATGGCACGCAGCAATGGCCAGGCATCGCTGTTTGCGCGACAGGGCAAAGCAGGGAAGGGGCTCAGCCGGCCTAAGCAGGAGGTGAATTATATGGAGGTGTAATGGGGATTGGCCCACTACAACTTTATTCAACCAAACAGCTTGAGTAGCTAGAGACCAGAAGATTGCCGACTGATTAAGACAAACAAACAACCAACTTAAGTAGTACAGGACAAACCCAAACACACCCTAGATCACCTGCAAAGGTGTGTGATACCAAAACAATCTAGAAGCGTGAGAAGGTGACAGAGCAGTCTAAGCACAGGAGAGGCGGATGATACTACATGAGAACCATAGCAAAAGACAATGATCATAGAGTGATAAGTTTGGGAGCGCTAGCAACAGAGCGGAAATCGATGTGTGAGCATGAGAGAGAAGCGGTCGCATGGGACCTTACTGTAGACCCAAAATCACATCCATTACATCTCCCCTTCCTTTCGAAAGTTCAACCCCAGAAAGTCATCAAGAAATCAAAAGTTCCAAATGGCCTAGTAATTCTGGTCAAGAGCCGTTCTTCAGCGCTTGAACCTCTTCTTCCAGCACTTCCTCATCTTCTTCTGGTTGCCAATCTTCTTTGCTGCCGGGTTCGCGAGAAGCACCAGTCGCTCCAACTCTTCCTGGTTGAAGTCGTGGAGGCAGCGGTAGTTGTTGGAAGCCGAAGTGGAGGGTGCTGTGGTGCTCGTGTCACTTCTGCAGGTGGTGTTAGCAGTCGTTTGTCTCACCAGGTCAGAGTCGTTGTCCTCGGGCGTGGTGGGGGTTTCCAAGGCCTCAGTTGATTGTTCTGGCAGATTCGCCTTGTTGTCGTTGGGTCCGTTGTCGAGAAGGGAGGCCTCAGTGCAGTCGACGTTGCCGATGACTGGAGGCCTGCAGTCGCAGTCTTTCTTGGCGCTGTGAGCGCAAACAGCGCAGAACACTTTCTCGGAGCAGTCCGTGTCGCAGCATTGGACGATTGGCAGCAGGGCCAGGTGCTCGACTGGATGGTCGTTGCTGCAGCGCAGCGCCATGCGGCAGGGGACGTCCATGTTGAGGTAGTCGTCAACGGTGTGAAAGACGCAGAGTGGCAGCTCAGGTGTCTTCAGGGGGCAGTAGTGGGATTGTTGCTCGTGGGCGCACACTCCACAGAAGACTGGAAGGTCGCAATGGAGGTTGGCGCAGTTGACCATCCTCCCCAAATGGGTGGCCGCAATCAGGTGGTTCTCTGCGCACCTCAGTGCACAACGGCACTCCACTGGCAAGTTGAAGAAGTCGTTGTTGTCGTGATCGCACCTGTGACTGGTGTCCGTCTTGATCATCCAGGTGACCTCTCCTTCTTCAAGACCGGGTGGCGTGTCAGCCTTGCCCTGGTGGTTGTAGTTGTTGGGGCCTTCGGTGATCGCGAGTGGGTGTGATCCATTGCCTTTACTCAGTTGGCTGAATCCCTCCTTCATGCAGTTGAGCAGATCAGCCAAGGTGGGTTCCACTGGTTCAGCGACTGTGTAGGCGTGGCCAGTCTGGTTGTTGACTCGCCTTTGGAAGTGGCTTTGCGTAGACGGTTGGTTGGCCATGTCTCTCTGCCGACTGTAGCACAGGCGGGCGATGTGGCCATCTCTACCACAGTAGTAGCACTGTGGTCTCTGAGGGGCATCGTTTCTGCCTTGAAAAGCCCCACGCTGGAAGTTGCCTCTTGCTTTGTCCCTTGGGTTGGCTTGCTTCTCTCGGAAGTAGCGCTCAATGGCGTGGACCTTGAAGTCATGACAGTCTTGAATGGAGTGGCCGCTTCTTTCATGAAAGTCGCACCAGGCGTTGGCCGTGACTGCGTAGACGTGTGCTGACTCGTCTGGAGTTGTGGGGCCCTCCTTGCCGGCGATTAGTGCGTCGTGAGCTTCTTCCAGAGCTGCTGACTGCACTGCTTCTTCAAAGGTGGCTGGTCTGCTCTTCAGAACGGCTTTCCGTAGCCCGTCTCTGTCTCGTAGCCCGCTGACAAAGCAGTTGAGCTTTTGCTTGTCTTGCGCAGTAGCGGGGTATTCGGCTGTCACCGGGTAGGCGCCTTCGCAGAGGCGCTGAATGTCGCCCGCGTAGGAGGCGACGTCCTCGTGGGCGCCCATCTTTCTGTCGTGTAGCTTGGCGGCGAAGAACTTCTCCTCCTCAATGGGCTGTAGACGCCGTGAGAGGGCTAGCTTGGCGGCGTCGTAGCTGTCCGTGTCGGGCGCGCGCAGGCCGCGCAGGACGTTGAGAGCTGTGCCCTCCAGGCACGAGGGCAGCACTTGCAAGCGGCGGTCACCAGCAATGTTCCGCGCCAAACAAATTTCTTCATACCGACAGATCCACTCGGTGAAGCTCTGGCCGTCGGTGTAGCCTCCCTTGAAGGGCCTGAGGAGTTGACCCAGGCGTGGGTCCTCTTGGGTGGCCACTGCTGGCGTGAGCGCCGCTACGAGGGCGCTTGGTGGCTGCTGAGCCACGGGAGCAGGTGGTTGCTGCTGCTGTTGAGCCTCTTGAAGCTCCTTGACTTGCTGTTGGAAGGCCTCTCGCTCCTCCTTCCACTTGGCAGCGTCTCGCTCGTTGGCACATTGCGCGCGTGCCAGCTGATCCTTCAGTTTCTTCACCTCTGCAGAGTCGGCCATTGCGCGTCGAGCGCTTCACCTTCACCAGACCGAACAGTACCCCCCTCCTTTTTGCCAGGAGCCCGGTACGTTCCTTGAGAGACAGCGGGACTGTCTCGGACACCACTTGTAATGGGGATTGGCCCACTACAACTTTATTCAACCAAACAGCTTGAGTAGCTAGAGACCAGAAGATTGCCGACTGATTAAGACAAACAAACAACCAACTTAAGTAGTACAGGACAAACCCAAACACACCCTAGATCACCTGCAAAGGTGTGTGATACCAAAACAATCTAGAAGCGTGAGAAGGTGACAGAGCAGTCTAAGCACAGGAGAGGCGGATGATACTACATGAGAACCATAGCAAAAGACAATGATCATAGAGTGATAAGTTTGGGAGCGCTAGCAACAGAGCGGAAATCGATGTGTGAGCATGAGAGAGAAGCGGTCGCATGGGACCTTACTGTAGACCCAAAATCACATCCATTACAGAGGAGTGTTTATTCCACTTACAGTTTGCACTAAAACTCGGTCGACGTCACGCCTGGCGGGTCTCAACTGAGGCTTAGCGCGACCACCAACTTCAGGGCGCGCTCCGCGCGCCCTGAAGTCGGTCACCGGCCGCGTTAAGCCTAAGTTTCGACCCGCCAGACTGCGACGTCAACTGACTCTTGTGGACTGTGGGCGCAGGGCGAGCCTAAGCATAGCCTGAATTCAAAGGAATATACGCTGTCAAGGGATAGCAATGTGTTCAATCAAGCAATGCAAATTTTGAACATCCAACGTGAATGCACACAGAATGCAACGAGAAAGTCATCCATTCAGTGCGCTCGCTTATATCCCCACCGTCTGCCTTTTGGTTGACCATCGGCACGGCTCCGCAGCATCCACGGAATTAAAAGCGCAAGTTGCCATTTAAAAGCGCATTCTGCCATTTTAAAAGCGCTTCCGGCCAAATTAAAAGCGCGCCGCAGCGTTTCGCGGCCGCCAGAAATTAAAAGCGCAAGATGCCAATTAAAAGCGGGACGTGCCATTTAAAAGGTGCAAATATTTATCCCCGTTCATTTGTAACCTGTTATTGTAGCTTTTTCTCCGTCAGTTCGCTTGCCTGAGCCGTCAAACTACCGTAAGCGTTACGCTTTGTGCCACTCGACGTCTGGAATCGAAGACGCTGAATAGGTCATGCTCGGGGCCACACGTGAGTCAGTGGATGAGGTGACTAAATAGCCCACTGCGTGACCTATCCAGTCGGAAATGTGCTCTCAGAGTCTCCTGCACATGCCCCCCAGACCCCAGAGCGGTCGCCCAACGCACCCCCCTCCCCCCCAACCTTTGACCTGCATCAGACCCCCCCCCCTCCCCTACCAAACCCGTTGGCGTTTCCATTATACGTACCTACATGTTTACAGCAGACGCTTGGCAACACCGTTTTCAGTGTCCAATGGTTGGAAAAGTCGCCTGTCGTGAACGCGCAAGAGACTACGCGCTAGTTCATGCTCCATTAGCACGGGAAGCACACTTCGTATTCGGACCTGTTGTTATCAACTACATGCCCGAGTTCTTCAACGTGGGAAGCCTTGCTCTGGTTTCTGAGACTTAAACTAATTACACCTTTCGTGCAGAGAAGAGCGTCGACATACTGTAGCTACAGTAGCGAAGACATGTTTTCTACATGTGGTACATAATTGCAGTAGTACTCTAGCACAGGGGATACACATGCATGCCTTGTTGTACACGCAAGGTGGGACTTTGCGTTTGCCTAAGGTAGGAAAAGTATGGGTACTATTGTTGTTTCAATTTGCGGTTTCAATTTCTCTCTAGAGGTGGGGGGGGGGGGGAACCTACTCACTGTCTAAGGGTGGGTGCATATTGGAGGAGAGGGCGTATTGCACAGGGTGCGCAAACAAGCTGTGTGTGTAAAAAGTTCAACCTACACTTTGTGTCTGTCACATTTTGGTGAACAGTATAGTGAACTTGATACACATCATTAGCCGCATGGACAAATTAGCTTGAGAATGTCTGCTATAAACCAAGTGCAGCTATTACCACGATACGGTTGTCTGTACAGCTGATCTAAGTGATCAGTGATATCGCCGCGTTCGCTATATGTTATCGGCATGATACGACGCCGTTCATCTAAAGCTTCTAGCTGTGTGAAATCCTCACATCCAACAAAAAAACTTGCCAAAGATGGAAACTGGCCACTTTTGGAGCAACTGGACGCGACTACGACGATGACTCAGCAACGCAAACGGACGCCAGCACTTCGCTGGGCGTTATCGACGCCATCGTGTGACAAGATGCCAATCGGCGGGGTGGTGGTGTGAGCGTAGGTATAGTCGTCAACGAAAGTGGCTACCGGTAGCATTGAACACACAGATTCAAGGTTATGTAAACAATTTTGCTGACGTGGAGAAACCAGAAGGCGCTACGCCGATGGTGGTTTGGCCATTCGGTGTCAAAACGTAAATGACAAAACCAGAATAAAGCGCAGCAAAAAAGCAAAAGGGTCGCCGAGGATCGAACCTCGGTCGGCTCGCACGTTTATGCGCGCGATCCGGCGGCTTTCCCGCCTACGCCATGCTGTCGCATCACAGCGCTTCTCAAAACGGCGCTCTTATACTCTCAGTTGGCGTCTATTCAGCAGACTACGGTGCTTCAGCACGTGGAATGCCCCGTAAGCACCGTAACATTGCAAATAGAGATAATTTGTCGAAAAATTTCAAACTTCAAACGTTACACCCACACTCATTCTGAAATTAGCAACAGCAAATCTCATCGGATCCGTAATCGGCGACATCGACTCTACCTGACGCCACCTGTCACGTGTTTTACTTCGGCAGGACAAAAAAGTTCGCGGACTACACATCGTCATCTGTATATATGTCGTAGCTGGAAGTGCAATCCAGACGTAAGTGCAATTTTCGCTGGAAGGCGGCCGATTGCACTTACATCGGTTGGAAGTGCAATCGCGCAGCGCGCGGCGTCCTCCCGCCTCCCGCCGCTTGTGTGGACGCGCAATTACCACCCCCCCCCCCCCCCGCCTGCTGCGCTGCGCCGACCACCCGAGTCAACCCCCCCACCCCCTTTCCCGCCGTCTCATGCGCATTCTCTGGAATGGGTGCAACCACAGGTGTGAAATCTCGCTCATTACACTGTCAGTCTAGTCTCTCATGAATAACAATCACAAGCGATCAACAATAGGAGTAAGCCGCTACACACAAGAAAACCTCATCAGCACATTTCGTGCGACATTTGCACAAAGACACTTTGCCCACTGCACTATTCGCGGCGTACGATGTCTCAGCTCTTCATGGCCTGTACCATGGTGATACTTTTGTCGGGTACATCAAAGGCGGATTTTAACACTGCAACGTCTCAATGGACAGCGCGTGCTGACTCAACTGATGATGTGACGCAATGATCAGCGGCTTCTTTCTTTGAGGGCAACGCTGGCTAGGGAACGGCGGGGGGGCGGGGGAGGGCTTTCGCGTCCACACAAGCGGCGGGAGGCGGGGAGACGCCGTGCGCTGCGCGATTGCACTTCCAACCGATGTAAGTGCAATCGGCCGTTTTCCAGCGAAAATTGCACTTACGTCTGGATTGCACTTCCAGCTACGACATATATACACATCGCCGCGCTGAGGCGCGGCGAAAAAAGTGAGGCCCCTTATTTTGCAGCCGCCGTTCTCAAGATTGACTCAACACACCAGGCCCAAATTTGGGCACAGCGTACTACTGGGTGTTTCTGGCTAACTGTGCAGATTTCGTGGTGATCGATGCAGCGAACAGAGAATGGCGTAGTTCTCCCCAACACCATGTCGAAAATCCGGCGCGACCCTTTTCAAGCGCGGAGGAGGAAGCCCTTGAGGCCCCGGCAATCATCCGCTCTTCGCTCGCAAAGCGTCGCACCGGATTTTCGACATGGCGTTGGGGAAAACTACGTCATTGTCTGTTCGCTGATCGATGACCGCCAAATTTGCACAGTTGCCATAAACACCCTGCAGCACAACATGAACACACTGCTGTGTATATGTTGCACCCACTTTCCGCAATCCAGCCAGATTGCGCAATCTGGAGGGTTTCCCTCCAGACTACGCAATATGGCGCGTTCTGGAGGGCGGCTCCTCCAAACCGCGCAATCTCTGGTCGGCGGGGCACAGTATGCATGAGCAGAACGTAAATTAGACGGAGGAGTGTGCATCCCACGTACAGTTTGCACTAAAACTCTGTCGACTAAAACTCTGACTCTTGTGATCCGTCTGTGGGCGCAGGGCGAGCCTAAGCATAGCCTGATATGGAAGGAAATAACTTCCTGGTAAAAGAATTAAACGTAAAAGTTACAGAACTCAACGTTCTAGCAGCTAATTGCACGTTCTGGAGGAGCTGCCCTCCAGAACGCGCCATATTGCGCAGTTTGGAGGGGCACCCCTCCAGATCGTGCAATATTGCACGTTCTGGAGGATTGCGCCGTCCGGATGCGACATATGTATATATTTCGGCCTGAAACGCTGAGCCAATCTCGAGAATGGCCGTAGCAAAATTAGGGCTCTCGCTTAATCTGCGAACCTCGTAGTATTTACGCTGTCAAGTCGTGCCCACTGCTCCAGGGCACTGGCGATGTTCGACCAGCTTTTTTTGACTACTCACACTACCTGAAATACTTCGAAAACCTGCTGAGCGGCGGCTACATCCTGGACGCCATCATGAATGCCAAACCGACAAAGGAGGAAGGGAAGGAGGGGATGGAGTTCGACATGGATGCTGTTCTGAAGCAACTGAAGCAGAAACAGCCCAAAGAGGCTGCAGCTGGCTATATAGACAAACTCATAGGAGGGCTCAAAGAAAAGATTTACTCCACTCTTCGTAACCCTCTTGTGGCCAACCAGACGGAACCATGAGAACAACATACACCTAAGAGCATACCTAAGATGCACGATTGTTCTTTGAATTGGGTGGGACGCTTACAGTAACCATCGGTGTTTTGAATCGAAGGGCTGTGTTTGAAATTGCGACGCGCTTTGTACTTCTGGCAGTTTCCCTTCTGACGGTCAGGTTTGGTTATGTCTCTTGGTGTCACATTTGGGTAATTTACTCGAACATGGTTTGGTTTTGGGATACGTTCCTGTTTTGGGATAAACTGGGATACGTATGTTCGTCTTTTAGGGTTGACAAAAGTCTGCAGAATTAAAAGGAGGGAAAAGTTGAAGACACCCGCATCCGTTTGTGCAAACAGATGCATTCTGCACTATAGTGCCCACAACTCTTCGACAATTGCATTTGTGGGCAAAATTGTGCCCGTATACTGAGAGATTTGCACTAGCCATCGGAAGCCGTTTCGAGGCTACCCGTGAAAATCTGTGGGCCACCTGGTCTTCACATTTACACCCACATTACCACTTCAGCAAAACAAAGCGAAAAGGGCGTTTGAACGCGTTTTGTCCTATGACTCTTTAGGCTTTTAGCGAGCCATTGTTGCACTCCCTACGGCTGACGCACGACTCGGCATTTTGGATATCAATAACCAGCGACTTCCTAAAGCCAAAACACCAGAGCTCCGCAGAAACGGAACCAACGAACGAACCAAGTGCACAGCCAAATATAGTGAGCGGTCAAAGGGAGATTGCCATCACTTGAGAATCACGCAATCACAGATTTCGAAACTCCGTTTGCCTCCTATGACCGCCGTAGGCTTTTATAGGGTCGCCGAGCTCTGCAAAACAAGCTGTTTTAAAAAAGTTGAGTTGTTTTATTAATACAGAGTGGTTTGTGAGTGTTTACTTTTGTAAAGTATTTCGAAGCCTTTCCGATATGACGCGCGCCCGCCCGGAGTCCACTATTCATGCGCTACTTTTGACACACTCCTTTCTGAGGGGTTCTTGCAGGGCAACATTGGGATCGCCCGGGATTAATATTTTGAGCAAGACACACGCATTTCTGAGCGGTTGTTGCAGGGCAACATTGGGATCGCCCGGGATTAATTTTTTCAGCAGACAAAGTTTTTCGTAAGACAAGGGTTTAAAAAAACAAAACTATTTCTTTAGGAATGACCGTTCAACAATCGCCTCGACGTAAGTTTTCAAACGGTCGAACGAATGCCGCTCTACAACGTAAGACGAGCGAGTTAGGGCCGATTTGCTGTTTGAACCTTTGAGTTACTGTAGCTCGCCGAATTCAAACTTTCGAATCTCGACTTCTCTTAACGGAATGATCAGTGTGACGAAACCTATTCAACAAACTCAAGATCGTCTCTCTACGATGGAAGACGAGCGAGTTAGAGAAGGTTTGGGTTTGGAACTTTTGGGTTACTGTAGCTCGCGATATTCAAACTTTTGTGTTTCGACCAATAGAAGAACGAATGATCAGTGAGTCAAGAGCTATCCAGCAACTCAAGATCGTCTCTCTACGACGCACGCTGAGCGAGTTAGAACGATTTCTATGCTAAAAACGCGAGAATGTCGCTTTTCGTGGTGCGTGTTTGCGTAATTAACAAATTTTTTACGCCAAGTGAAAGAGCACGTCGAGACCTTTTAGTTGACCTATCGCACGCCGCTCTACGACGTAAGACGAGCGTGTTAGAGCCGTTTTGCGTTTTGGACCTTCGGGTTACTGTAGCGCGCGCAATTCAAACTTTTGAATTTCGACTTCTCTTAACGGAATTATCAGTGTGCCGAAACCTATTCAGCGAACTCAAGATCGTCTCTCTATGATGGAAGACGAGCGAGTTAGATCAGTTTCGCGTTTTAAACCTTTGGGTTACTGTAGCTCCCGAAATTCAAACTTTTGAGTTTCGACCAATAGAAGAACAAATGATCAGTGAGTCGAGAGCTATCCAACCAACCCAAGATCGTCTCCCTACGACGCACGCTGAGCGAGTTAGAGCGATTTCTGCCTTAAAAACGCGAGAATGTCGCTTTTCGTGTTGCGTGTTTGCGTAATTAAGAAAATTTGTAATGCCAAACGAAAGAGCACGTCCAGACCTTTTAGTTGAGCTATCGCACGCCGCTCTACGACGTAAGACGAGCGAGTTACAGCCGTTTTCCGTTTTGACCTTCGGGTTACTGTAGCGCGCGCAATTCAAACTTTTGAATTTCGAAGTCTCTTAGCGACATTACCAGTAAGTCGAGAGCTATCCATAAAGGCCAAGACCGCCTTCCTACGACTTTCCAACGCCGAGATCTGAGAGCGTGACGGACGGACGGACGAACGGACGCACGCACGCACGGACGATAAGCTCTCGTAGGGGTTCGCCGGGCTGCGGCGGGGCGAAAAAAGTGGAGGGGCGCATATGGGGGGGGGGGGGGGGGCGTAGTCAAAGGCGGATGCCCGTCGAATGTTCGTAAACTTGCTAAGTATTTTCTGTTGCTGTGACTCAATCGCATGAATTTGCGTGTCATTAAGTGTCAAATTTGACTAAAACATTCTCAATTGATCGTTGGGCTCACAGGCGGCCTTTCCTTGAGTTAAGAATCGTCACAGAGCATGTTTAGTAGTGTTCTACTGGTGCTTAGGCACTCAAAGTGGTCGAGTGGAGAGGAAGACGGCAATTTTCTCAGCCTTTCTCTACGAGGGGCGCTTATTGGAGAAAGTACGGTACTGTACGTGTACACGCCAATCGGCCGGAAGGTGGGAGGAGAGGGGGGGGGGGGGAGCCGGGTATATTCTTGAAACAACTTGCCGACGTCAATCGCAACGTCAAATACAAGCCGCGTTTCAACAAAAGCAATTGCTGAAACTCAAGCAAAACTTTTGGTGCCGTGTTTTGGCGTGTATTCTCAAGACACGATGTACAGTATGACATACGGCTTATCTCAACATGTCCACTCTCCCACAAGAGGGGGCAACGTACTGGATCTAGTGCTCTCAAGCCGCCCTGATTGGTTCTTGGAGGTGTCCGTTCAACAGCCGTTTATTCCCTCTGACCACTTGGCCGTGCACTTCTCGATCGACGCGGACAAAGGGCCCCCCGTAGACAAAGCAGCGTCCACTTTCAAGGACTACGCCAGGGCCGATTACGACGCCATGGGAGCCTATCTAGCTGGAGTGGACTGGGAGGGACTTTTGGGCGCCTGCCGGGACGTGGAGGAAATGTGGAAGTGTTTCTGTCAAACACTTCGGGCTGCCACTGATGCCTTTGTCCCGTCTCGCCATGCGAGGGGGGCCGGCAGGCCGACTGTGGATAGGGGCACACGGCGCCTACTTCAAAAGCAACGCCGCTTACACGCACAATACCGACAAACGGGCTCGCCGGAAGACTACCAAGCGTGGAAGCTTGCCAATAACCGAGCTAGAGCGGCTGCTCGCACAGGCGCACGCAGGCATGAACAACAGCTTCTGTCACGACCTAACGATCGCAAGTTCTGGCGCTTCGTCTCGGGCAGACTCAAACAGCGCGAAGGCATTCCACCCCTTCGTGGAGCCGATGGTCGTCTCGTGGACAGCAGTCAGGGTCAGGCCGACCTACTCAACCACCAGTTTGCCAGAGCCTTCACCAGCGACAATGCACTCCCCTTCGACTGGCAGCCCGGCAGCCCTCCTGCACAGCCTATGACGCCTTTTCGTTTGGAGCCTTTTGAAGTGTACGAGTTGCTGCGCAAACTATCCCCTAAGCTTTCGTGCGGACCTGACAACATTCCTCAGTTGCTTCTCAAAAGACTGGCACTAGTGCTTGCTTCTCCTCTTTCAACAATTTTTAATTTCTCTCTTGCGACGAGTGCTTTGCCTAATGCCTGGCGTCAGGCCAATGTCACACCAGTGTTCAAGAAGGGACTCAGGTCCGATGCTGGCAACTACAGGCCAATCAGCATAACCAGCACCGTCTGCCGTGTTCTGGAGCGCCTAATCAAAGCCAAGCTCTTGGAGCACCTTCGCGAAACCGGAGCCATCTCATCATGCCAACATGGCTTTCTGACCAAGCGGTCTACAGTGACGCAACTGCTAGAGTGTCTCAACGACTGGACCAAGGCCATGGATGATAGCCAACCTGTGGATGTGGCCTATCTCGACATCGCCAAAGCCTTTGACTCAGTCAGCCACCCAAAGCTCCTACGGAAGCTCCGCCACTATGGAGTCAATGGGAGGGTACACGATTGGCTTCAGGCCTGGCTGTCTAGTCGGCACCAACGGGTTCGAGTTGGTGACAGCCTGTCACAGCCGTCACCAGTCACTAGTGGCGTGCCGCAGGGCTCAGTGCTTGGGCCGCTACTGTTCCTCCTTTTCATCAATGATTTGCCTACTGTTGTCAATAACGCCAAACTTGTTCTCTATGCAGACGACTGCAAAATTTATTTCCGCGCTAAAACAGCAGAGCAAACCGCTACTCTACAGCGCTGCTTGGACTCGGTTGCTGACTGGTGTTGCTTGAACCAACTCACACTGGCACTGCACAAATGCACTATCTTGCACTTGGGCCATAGGCCCCATGGGCAGCTTGGCGGAGAATACCGTATCAGTGGAGTCACCTTGGGAACCTCTGAATCGGTTCGTGATCTTGGTGTCGTGGTTAGCGGCGACTTGCGCTTCTCTGAGCACTGCAGTCAGCTGGCGCGCTCTGCTGGCCTGGTCGCACGCACCATCTTCAACGCCTTCAGTTCCCGCAATCTCACCTTCTTAACCGACATGTACAAGACCTACGTGCGCAGTCGCCTGGAGTACGCCTGTGAGGCGTGGAGCCCCCCGTTGCAGCGGGACGTCGACCTCCTGGAGGGCGTCCAAAGGCAGTTTACCCTCCGACTGCCTGGCCTGGGATCACTCGACTATGTGGAGCGCTTGGTAGCCACTGGGCTCGAGCCCTTGGCTGTGCGACGGTTGAGGATTGACCTGGCCTTCGTCTACAAACTAACCAGGGGCCTGGTCGGCCTGAACTTTGAGGACTACTTCCAGTACGCTGCCACCAACTTTCGCGCCACTCGTGGCCATCCCTACAAACTAACAGTCCCTGTATCCAGATCGCTCGCCAGAAGGGGTTTCCTTGCGTACAGGGCTATTGCAGCGTGGAACAGTCTTTCTGAACATACCGTCACTGCTCCCTCTCTAAACAGCTTCAAAAACAGACTCCTTTCAGAAAATATCTCACAATTTGTTACGGTTGGGTTGTAAATCGCCAGTCACTGGCGTAGCCTACACCGCCCCACCTTCGTACGCACTGCTGTATCGTCCGTTTCGGTCGTGATTGCATCTGCTTTTTCGTGCTATATGCATCTGATTCTTCTCGCGCGCCTGTTCGTTCTGCTTTCATTGGAATCGGTACTGTACTGTGTACTGGGGAAACAAAATAATAATAATAATAATAATAATACCGTACCTTCAAAGACCTCTCTACCATTTCATTCTACCGTACACCCACTGCAGACCCGGCCGGCAACGCTTGGGCCACCGTAGGAGAGGGCGAGCAGTGGTCAGTGGTCTTCGTAGACCACAGGCCGGGCGAGAGGCGAACCCAAGACCTGATTCGCTTCGCCTGCAGTGCTGAATTGGTGGTGCTTCACGATACGGAGCAGCTGGCTTATGAGTACCAGGGGCGGCGCATTTCACGAACTGATTGCACTGTCACTAGAAAGTAATTTAGTTTCATTTTCAATTTCAGTACAGTGGTGACCATAGAAACTGATCTAGTTTCAGGTTCAGTTTCAGTGTCAGTACCAGTTTTCATCCTAGTTTTAGTTTCAGTTTCGGTTTTTGAAACTGAGTTTCAGTTTAAATACGCTGCTCGCGGCCGCAAAGCGTACACGCAATCACGGATGCGTTGCTGATTTGATGACTACCATGTACAAGCCGTATTCCAAGTTTTTTCGTCATTGTCAATCACGCAAAGTGGCAAAGTTTCTGTGTTGCACTAATACTGATTCCTTTTGTGGAGTTTCAGTTTCAGCTTCAGTTTAAATATGGCTGACCATTTCAGTTTCAGTTTCAGTATATTTATTGAAACTGAAACTATGGTCACCCCTGTTTCAGTATCAGTTTCCATTGCAGGTTCCGTATCAGCTTCAATAAGACTTGCTTTTGATAGTCAAAGAATCGCATGACTCTTTATTCATTCGACGTTTCGGAGCTGAACTCGCCCCATCATCAGGAATGAGAATTTTTTGAAAGTGCTCAAAATTGCTTTTGAGTGTCTGTTTCAATTCTTGAAACTGAGTTTCAGGATAACGATGTCGCAGCACATGCAATTTTGGCTGTATGCGTGGCAGAGCTAAAGCAATGCGCCAAATTAACCTGAGTTTGAGCCAAAGATACATTTCAAATTCTGAAATTGACGCTGGGACTAACCTCAGTAGTACGTATTGAAACCAGTTTCAGTATCGCATTAATGCTGAAGCTGTTTGTGGTGTTTCAGTTTAAATATGGCCGGCCATTTTGGTTTCAATTCACTGAAACTGTAACTATGTAGTTTCGGTTTCTGTGGTCATCCTTGTGTGCTTATAAAGGGCATCAAAGCTCGCTAGGTGCATTTTGTCGAGTTGTGTTGTGAAGCATATAAAAGCACCCTAAGCTTGTCCGGATTCTCTGTATAACACCTAGGCATCTAAAACCTATGACGCATCCATCAATACTCCAAAGTGCATCAAAAGAGCTGTCGGTCAGTCAAACTTCGTGAAATGCGCCCCCCAGGAAGGAGTCTCCAGTTACCGTCACTGGCTACGCCATCACGATCTCTCTACGGAAACTATGATACTGTCCAATTTCTTTCAATTGTCCGGATTCGTACGCCTTTTGGGTAATAATGTCTCGAACCTTGTGATTTGATTCGCGCGCACCGGAATTGTTATAAATTTGTTTTGGAGTTAAAAGGTTAAAGGCTCCCCATGGTTGTGTATTACATAGGCACTTTTACACCGTAGACACTTTCGTAGGGCGGTCAGAGAGCTGCTAAGGTCATGCAAAGAACCTTGCTACCGTAAATTCTCCAATAAGCGCCCCCCCCCCTCGAACAAGCCCCCTGCTAGAGAAAGATTGAGATAATAAGTGGAGGATTAACGGTCCTACCGCCAAAATGGCGTGGTTTAGTGCGCTGCGGTCCCTGAAGTGGAGGCGGAGTAGAAAGGTGCGAAATTTTTCAAGTGGTTTTATTGCTGCGACACTGACTGCGGGATTCCAGTGTGAACCATCAGACAGTCAGCATACTGTAGGTACCTTCGATCAGTGGCGGATTCAGGGTTTTGGAATGGGGGGGCGAAATTTTTGAGGCCACAGGGGGGACCAAGACGCTATAAAAGTGTATCAAAAAATTTGCGCCGCAGGGGAAACATTGTTCCGATTTTGGCGTTTTCTGGTCCAAATTGCCTAAAAATAGCGCCGCAGGCGAAAATTTTTGCCGATTTTAGCTTTTCTGTTGCAAAAATTGTCTTAAAATAGCGCCGCAGGCAAAAATTTTGCCGATTTTGGCCTTTTCAGGTTACAAAATTGTTATTAAAATAGCGCCGCAGGCGAAAATTTTTGCTCTGAACATGCTACGGCGCAATTTTTTGGCACTCCTCCCCTCCAAAAGGAAGGAGTGCTATAGTGATGGTGCGGATTCTGTGCAAATTGGAACGCTCATAAGTCGGGCTAGAGTTGGCCGATCGTGGCGAATTTTTTTTTATTCGATAGGTCTCGGGATGGCGCAGGGTGGATCGAAGGTCTCAACTTCCGTCCGGGACCCGATTTTTGGCAAGTTGCCAAAAACTCGATTTTTCGGCCTCCGACGAACTTTGGACGCATAGAATAGTGTTCTGGTAGGACGGAGGAAGACGAGCTTTGGACCGAATATGTAAAAGACATTGGGCTATTCGATGGTGGAGACGCCGTCGGGCTGGGTCCGGGTCTGCCCGGGCCGGGTACCAAAAACCGGGTTTTTCGACCCAAAAGTAGGGTTTGGTTGAACGGTTGTAGCAAGTTGGTGGATTGCATATTCGGACTCGTCTTTGTCTCAGCCTATAGAGCAAAGGTAGCTTACGTGTCGCGTGGGGGTCCCTAAACTGTCAGGCGCTGGTCCCGCCTGGGCTATGACCACAAAGTTGGGTACCGGGACTTTCGGTATAACTTCGGGCAAACATAACTTTTAAACGGGTGCTCACAGCGAGATGGGATAAACACCATTTGATAGAGCTCGGCGAGCTCTGCAACTTTGTAGTAGATCACTTCTGTCGGAACTGCCAATTTTTGGGTGAAAATTGGAAAAAATCGATTTTTGGGTCAAAATTCAAAAGTTCGCCCTTTCCCATTTCTTGCTGTGCGAATCGATTTCGACGACACTGGCAGGGTTTTTGAGCGTTACAAATATCTTCACTGTGGCAAAATTTCAGCTTTGACCTTGCTTAATTTCTAGGGGAAATTTCCATTTTTTCGATAAATTTTCGGTATTTCGGTGTAAAGTGGGGCCGAGTGAGATGATTTGGTGTAGATTCGACGTTCACGCGATAGAGCACCAAAATATACATAGTTTTCGTGGTAAACACTTTTTTCGTCCGACGCGTATTTTGGCGGAGAATTTGAATTCAAAATATTGGCTGGCAGGGATGCTCGGGTACCTACAGTGTATGTTCGATCCGGCTTTTCGGGGGAGCTGATCACGAATCTGGCAATGGAATTTCATTTTGGAAGCGTTTGAGACTATGTTTGAAGAATTTTGATATTCCACAAAAAGTGTGAAGTATATAGCGATTGTGCGCGAAAGAGAAACTTTGAGTCAACGGCGTTCGCGCGTGAAGCGGCCGAATACCAAATGGTCTTTTGCGTTGGGTAGGCCTAGTAAGGGGCCAGGGTGGAAGACCATTGGGGTCACGCTACGGGACCCCGTTGGCGGGAAAAAAAAATTTTGTCTGATTGGGTTGGGGGTGGACTCGGAAAGTTGATATTGGTATATCTTCTTTTATATGTTGTAGTAATGATAGGGCTGGGGTGAAAAAAAGATGGATGCTGGGGCGGCGGGAAAAAAAGCAAAGCTGGGGGGGGGGGGGGGGGGGGGGACGAAGAGCATGAAGGAGAGAATCGGGAAAACTTCTTTCACTGCGACTTTCGGACTCTCCCTCAGGGGGGTGCTATGGTGTGGTGCGGTTCTGTGTAATTGGCGCTCCTGCTAGTGTGTGAAATGTTCGCGAGAATGGGAAGGGGCTTTTGAATTTTGAAAATTTTCGTTCATTTTCAAAATTGGCGTTCGAAGGTGTCTAGAGGTTGCAGAGCTCGGAGCTCTTCTGGTGTTTTCTCTTGCTGCGGTCGTTTAAAAGTTTGTTTGAGTTATAGAAGTCGGTCCTTTGTGGTATAGCGGCGGGCGCGCTGCGTTTAGGGACCGGGTAAGCTCTTCGCTCATAGGCTGAGAAGGGTGTTATTCTACTTGCTTAACTGTTCACTCTTTTGGGTGAAACGGTTTTTGGTACTGGCGGGCAGCGGCGCGGGCGTCTCCTCGATAGTGTCTTTTTCATATTCGGTCAAGCTCGTCTTCTCGTCTACAGACTTTCTATGCGTCAGTTCGTCGGAGGGAAAATGGTTTTTGGACTTGAAAATCGGGTCGGCGGAGTTGAGCTTGATCCTGCGCTCCGAGACTTATGAATAAAAAAAATTGCGATCGGCCTCTAGCGATGATGAGCGTTCATTTGCAGATCGCTCTATAGCCTCTTCTTTTGGAGGGGAGGAGTGAAAAAATTGCGCGTAGCATGTTCAGAGAAAATTTTCGCTGCGGCGCTTTTTAGAAATTTTGTACTGAAAGGAAAAAATCGGAAATTTCTGCTGCGGCGCTTTTTAGAATTTTTGAACAGAAAAAAGCTGAAAATGGAAAATTTTCGCTGCGGGCTATTTTTAGGATTTGGACAGAAAGAAATGGAATGTTTCCTGCGGCGAATTTTTTGATAACTTTTATAGCGTCTTGGTCTGCTGTGGCTAAAAATTTCGCTCTTCTTATTAAAACTGATCGCCTGATAGGTACTGACAGTATGCTGCTGTCTGATGGTTCCCTGGAATCGCAGTCGTGTCGCAGATAAACCTTGAAAATTTCGCTTTTCTACTCGCCTCACTTCAGGGACGCAGCGCTAAACCGCTTTTGGCGGTAGGACGTTATCTCATTTCATCTATCTTTCTTGGAGCAGGGGGCTTGTTCGAGGGGGGGCGCTTTTGGAGAATTTCGGTAGAGGTTCTTTGCATGACTTAGAGCTCTCTGACGCCTACGAGTGTTGATGGTGTAAAGTGCTATGTATAAAACATGGGGGAGCTTTAACTTTTACTCAAAACAAATTTATAATTCGGTGCGCGCTAATCAAATCCAGGTCAGATTTTACGAAAGGCGTAGATCGGAAATTGAAAAGAAATTGGACAGTATATAGTTTCGTAGAGAGATCGTGATGGCGTAGCGTGACGGTACTGGAGCTCTTCCTGGGGGGCGCATTTCCGAGTTCCTCCCGAAGCTCTTTTCGACGGCCTTCTAGTATTGATGGATGCGTATAGGTTTTAGATGCTAGGCGTTATACAGAGATCGGAAGCTTGGGTGCTTTTATATGCTTCACAACAAACTCGAAAATGACTAGGAGCTTTGATGCTTTATAAGCACACAGGATGGCACAGAAGAACTAATAGTTACAGTTTCAGTGAATTGAAAGAAAATGGCGGATATTTAAACTGAAACACAAAAGCTTCAGATTATGGATACTGAAACTGGTTTATACGTCTACTGAGGTTAGTCAGCGTAATTTAGAATTTGAAATGTATCTTTGGCTCAAACTCAGGTTATTTGGCGCATTGCTTCAGCTCTGCACGCATACAGAAAATTGCATGTGCTGCGACATCGTTATCTAAAACTCAGTTTCAGAATTGAAACAGACACTAAAAGAATTTTGAGCACTTTAAAATTCTCATTCTGATGATGGGGGAGTTCAGCTCGAACGTCGAATGATAGAGAGTCTGGTTCTTTGACTATAAAAGCAGTCTTATTGAAGCTGATACGGACTGCATGGAAACTGATACTGAAACAGAGGTGCATAGTTTCGTTTCAAGAATAATGAGCTGTAAAGAATGGTAGCATTTCTACAAAGCGAAAACTGAAACTCAAAAAGGAATCGTTTAGTGACACAGAAACTTTGCCTTTGCGTGATTGACAATGAGAAAAAACTTGGAATCGGCTTGTACATGGTAGTTCAAATCAGACGCATCGTGATTGCGTGTCGCTTTGCGGCGCGAGCAGCGTATTTAAACTGAAACTCAGTTTCAAAAACGAAACTGAAACTAAAACTAGGATGAAAACTGGTACTGACACTGAAACTGAACTGAACTAGATCAGTTTCTATGGTCACTGTACTGAAATTGAAAATGAAACTAAATTACTTTCTAGTGACAGTGAATCAGTTCGTGAAATGCGCGCCCTGGTACTCATAAGCAGCTGCTCGTATCGTGAAGACACAATTTGAGCACGCAGGAAGCGACGGTCTTGTTTGCTCTTGCCCGGCTGCGGTCGACGAATACATGAGCTTGCGCTCGCTCTCTACGGCTGTGAAGTGTTGCGCTGGTTGCAGCGGTACGGTAATAACGAAAATGGTAGAGGTCTTTGAGGTACGGTTTATGATTATTATTATTATTATTTTGTTTTGCAGCACAGGTATAATTATTTTAGCGAGCAGAACAAGGCGTGGAGAGAATCAGATGCATAGCATGAAAAAGAATAGCTAATGATGTTAAAGATGATATAAGCGCAGGTGGGCGCGCGCTAGCAGTGACTGCGACCACACGGTATAATCGTGACAGATTTGAAGGAGTTGTTTTGAGCTGTTTAATAGGGAAAGGATGCTGTAGGCTTCAGAAGATCGTTCATGTCACAGCCTGTACTAGGAAATCCTTCCTCTCTGGTGGAGGATCTGATAAGGGACTGTTAGTTTGTAAAGGGGATGGGAGTGGGGGAAATGGTGGCAGCGTACTGGAAGTAGTCTCAAGTTCAGGGACAGGCCCTGGTTAGTTTGTAGAGAAGGCAGGTCAAAAACGCGAAAGCGGGCTGAGCCAGTGGCTACAGCGCTCAATAGTCGAGTGATCCAGGCAGGCAGTCGGAGGGTAAATGCTTTGGACGCTCAGGAGGTGAGTCCGCTGCAGGGGGGCTCAGCTCAAGGCGTACTCAGGGACTGCGCAGTAGGTCTTGTAATGTCGGTTAGAGGTGAGATTGCGGGAATGAAGGCGTTGAAGAGGTGCGTGGACAGGCAGCAGAGTGTGCTAGCTGACTGCAGTGCTCAGAGAAGCGCAGTCGCGCTAAGAACGATCAGAACGATTCAGAGGTTCCAGGTGACTCATGATAGGTATTCTCGCAGCTGCCATGGGGCTATGGCCAGTGCAGATAGTGCATTGTGCAGTGCAGTGTGAGTTGGTTCAGAACAGTAGAACGAGTCAGCAGGCTGTAGGTAGGGTTTGTCTGCTGTTTTAGCGCGGAAATAATTTGCAGTGTCTGCATAGAGAAAGTTGGCGTATGAACAGTAGGCAAACATGATGAAAAGGAGGAAAGAGCGGCCCAAGCACTGAGCCCTGCGGCACGCCACTAGTGACTGGTGACGGCTGTGACAGGCTGTCACCAACTCGAACCCGTTGGTGCCGACTAGACAGCCAGGCCTGAAGCCAATCGTGTACCCTCCCATTGACTCCATAGTGGCGGAGCCCTAGGAGCTTGTGGCTGACTGAGTAAGAGCTTTGGGGCGATAGTCAGGATGGGAATCCGCACACAGGTTGGCTATCATCCATGGCCTTGGTCCAGTCGTTGAGACACTTAGCAGTTGCGTCCTGTAGACCGCTTGGTCAGAAAGCCATGTTGGCATGATAGATGGCTCCGGTTTCGCGAAGGTGCTCCAAGAGCTTGGCTTTGATTAGGCGCTCCAGAACACGGCAGACGGTGCTGGTTATGCTGATTGGCCTGTAGTTGCCAGCATCGGACCTGAGTCCCTTCTTGAACACTGGTGTGACATTGGCCTGACGCCAGGCATTAGGCAAAGCACTCGTCGCAAGAGAGAAATTAAAAATTGTTGAAAGAGGAGAAGCAAGCACTAGTGCCAGTCTTTGAGAAGCAACTGAGGAATGTTGTCAGGTCCGCACGAAAGCTTAGGGGATAGTTTGCGCAGCAACTTCGTACACTTCAAAAGGCTCCAAACGAAAAGGCGTCATAGGCTGTGCAGGAGGGCTGCCGGGCTGCCAGTAGAAGGGGAGTGCATTGTCGCTGGTGAAGGCTCTGGCAAACTGGTGGTTGAGTAGGTCGGCCTGACCCTGACTGCTGTCCACGAGACGACCATCGGCCCCACGAAGGGGTGGAATGCCTTCGCGTTGTTTGAGTCTGCCCGAGACGAAGCGCCAGAACTTACGCTCGTTAGGTCGTGACAGAAGCTGTTGTTCATGCCTGCGTGCGCCTGTGCGAGCAGCCGCTCTAGCTCGGTTATTGGCAAGCTTCCACGCTTGGTAGTCTTCCGGCGAGCCCGTTTGTCGGTATTGTGCGTGTAAGCGGCGTTGCTTTTGAAGTAGGCGCCGTGTGCCCCTATCCACAGTCGGCCTGCCGGCCCCCCTCGCATGGCGAGACGGGACAAAGGCATCAGTGGCAGCCCGAAGTGTTTGACAGAAACACTTCCACATTTCCTCCACGTCCCGGCAGGCGCCCAAAAGTCCCTCCCAGTCCACTCCAGCTAGATAGGCTCCCATGGCGTCGTAATCGGCCCTGGCGTAGTCCTTGAAAGTGGACGCTGCTTTGTCTACGGGGGGCCCTTTGTCCGCGTCGATCGAGAAGTGCACGGCCAAGTGGTCAGAGGGAATAAACGGCTGTTGAACGGACACCTCCAAGAACCAATCAGGGCGGCTTGAGAGCACTAGATCCAGTACGTTGCCCCCTCTTGTGGGAGAGTGGACATGTTGAGATAAGCCGTATGTCATACTGTACATCGTGTCTTGAGAATACACGCCAAAACACGGCACCAAAAGTTTTGCTTGAGTTTCAGCAATTGCTTTTGTTGAAACGCGGCTTGTATTTGACGTTGCGATTGACGTCGGCAAGTTGTTTCAAGAATATACCAGGATCCCCCCCCCCCCTCTCCTCCCACCTTCCGGCCGATTGGCGTGTACACGTACAGTACCGTACTTTCTCCAATAAGCGCCCCTCGTAGAGAAAGGCTGAGAAAATTGCCGTCTTCCTCTCCACTCGACCACTTTGAGTGCCTAAGCACCAGTAGAACACTACTAAACATGCTCTGTGACGATTCTTAACTCAAGGAAAGGCCGCCTGTGAGCCCAACGATCAATTGAGAATGTTTTAGTCAAATTTGACACTTAATGACACGCAAATTCATGCGATTGAGTCACAGCAACAGAAAATACTTAGCAAGTTTACGAACATTCGACGGGCATCCGCCTTTGACTACGCCCCCCCCCCCATATGCGCCCCTCCACTTTTTTGCAGCTAGGTTGAAGATAGAAGCACCCAAAGTGCTCATTTGAGAATTTTCGGAAGGTTTCATTGTACAGTCAGCTCTTACTGCAAACCCAAGCGAACAATAGTGAGAGGGAACTGGGTGAGCTATGTAGAGGGCTTCAAGTTTTGGGGGTACGGTAGTATTACTACCCAGTACAGTGCACCACCTTGTGAGACGTCGACATGCTTGAATGAGTGAAGAGGGGAGGAAAGGTTTAAGAATCGAGACAGCCAGGCGGAATCGGTCTCAGCCGTCAGGACCTTGCGACCTTCGGCTGAGGAGACGAGATTCAGAGCGGGCGTCGAGTAGGAGCCTGGAATTTGGTTTTTTCGCCCGGCCTCAGCCGGGCGAACCCCTACGAGAGCTTATCGTGCGTGCGTACGTACGTTCGTGCGTTCGTCACGCTATCAGATCTAGGCGTTGGTAAGTCGTAGGAAGGCGATCTTGGGCTTTATGGATAGCTCTCGACTTACTGGTAATGTCGCTAAGAGACTTCGAAATTCAAAAGTTTGAATTGCGCGCGCTACAGTAATCCGAAGGTTCAAACTGAAAACGGCTCTAACTCGCTCGCATTACGTCGTAGAGCGGCGTGCTATAGGTCAACTAAAAGGTCTCGACGTGCTCTTTCGTTTGGCATTAAAAGTTTTCTTAATTACGCAAACACGCAACACGAAAAGCGACATTCTCGTGTTTTTAACGCAGAAAACGCTCTAACTCGCTCAGCGTGCGTCGTAGGGAGACGATCTTGGGTTGGTTGGATAGCTCTCGACTCACTGATCATTTGTTCTTCTATTGGTCAAAACTCAAAAGTTTGAATATCAGGAGCTACAGTAACCCAAATGTTCAAAACGCGAAACTTATCTAACTCGCTCGCCTTTCGTCGTGGAGAGACGATCTTGAGTTCGTTGAATAGGTTTCGGCGCACTGATAATTCCGTTAAGAGAAGTCGAAATTCAAAAGTTTGAATTGCGAGCGCTACAGTAATCCGAGGGTCCAAAACGCAAAACGGCTCTAACACGCTCGTCTTACGTCGTAGAGCGGCGTGCGATAGGTCAACTAAAAGGTCTCGACGTGCTCTTTCGTTTGGCGTGAAAAATTTTCGTAATTGCGCAAATACGCACCACGAAAAGCGACATTCTTGCGTTTTTAGCATAGAAATCGCTCTAACTCGCTCAGCGTGCGTCGTAGAGAGACGATCTTGAGTTGCTGTATAGCTCTTGACTCATTGATCATTTCTTCTTCGATTGGCCGAAACTCAAAAGTTTGAATATCGCGAGCTACAGTAAACCAAAAGTCCCAAACGCAAAACTTCTCTAACTCGCTCGTCTTTCGTCGTAGAGAGACGATCTTGAGTTTGATGAATAGGTTTCGTCACACTGATCATTCCGTTAAGAGAAGTCGAGATTCGAAAGTTTGAATTTGGCGAGCTACAGTAACTCAAAGGTTCAATCAGCAAATCGGCCCTAACTCGCTCGTCTTACGTTGTAGAGCGGCATTCGTTCTACCGTTTGAAAGCTTACGTTGAGGCAGTTGTTGAACGGTCATTCCTAAAGAAATACTTTTGTTTTTTTAAACCCTTGTCTTACGAACAACTTTGTTTGCTAAAAAAATTAATCCCGGGCGATACCAATGTTGCCTTGCAACAACCGCTCAGAAATGCGTGTGTCTTGCTCAAAAAATTAATCCCGGGCGATCCCAATGTTGCCCTGCAAGAACATCTCAGAAAGGAGCGTGTGAGAAGTAGCGCATGAATAGTGGACTCCGGGCGGGCGCGCGTCATATCGGAAAGGCTTCGAAATACTTTACAAAAGTATCCACTCTTTTACTCTTCCACTTTAAAATACTCACAAACCACTCTGTATTAATAAAACAACTCAACTTTTTTAAAACAGCTTGTTGGCACTCCGCTTTGCAAAAGCAGGAGTGCTATAGGGGGCGTCGGATTGAACAGAATCATCTTAACAGCTTTTCTCGCGTTACACAAATCGGATCGCCAAGCGGTTTTTTCGCCCGGCCTCAGCCGGGCGAACCCCTACGAGAGCTTTTCGTGCGTGCGTCCGTTCGTCTGTTCGTTCGTTCGTTCGTGCGTCACGCTCTTAGATCTCAGCGTTGGAAAGTAGTAGGAAGGCGATCTTGGGCTTTATGGATAGCTCTCGACTTACTGGTAATGTCGCTAAGAGACTTGGAAATTCAAAAGTTTGAATTGCGCGCGCTACAGTAACCCAAAGGTTCAAACTGAAAACGGCTATTGCTCGCTCGTCTTACGTCGTAGAGCGGCGTGCGATAGGTCAACTGAAAGGTCTCGACGTGCGCTTCCGTTGGGCATAAAAAAGTTTCTTAATTACGCAAACACGCAACACGAAAAGCGACATTCTCGCGTTTTTAACGCAGAAATCGCTCTAACTCGCTCAGCGTGCGTCGTAGGGAGATGATCTTGGGTTGGTTGGATAGCTCTCGACTCACTGATCATTTCTTCTTCTACTGTTCGAAACTCAAAAGTTTGAATTTCGGGAGCTACAGTAACCCAAAGGTTTAAAACACGAAACTTATCTAACTCGCTCGTCTTTCGTCATAGAGAGACGATCTTGAGTTCGCTGAATAGGTTTCGGCACACTGATAATTCCGTTAAGAGAAGTCGAAATTCAAAAGTTTGAACTGCGCGCGCTACAGTAACCTGAAGGTCCAAAACGCAAAACGGCTCTAACACGCTCGTCTTACGTTGTAGAGCGGCGTGCGATAGGTCAACTAAAAGGTCTCGACGTGCTCTTTCAATTGACGTAAAATAATTTGTTAATTGCGCAAACACGCACCACGAAAAGCGACATACTCGCGTTTTTAGCATAGAAATCGCTCTAACTCGCTCAGCGTGCGTCGTAGAGAGACGATCTTGAGTTGCTGGATAGCTCTTGACTCACTGATCATTTCTTCTTTTATTGGTCGAAGCTCAAAAGTTTGAATATCGCGAGCTACAGTAACCCAAAAGTTGAAAACGCAAAACTTCTCTAACTCGCTCGTCTTCCGTCGTAGAGAGACGATCTTGAGTTTGTTGAATAGGTTTTGTCACACTAATCATTCCGTTAAGAGAAGTCGAGATTCGAGAGTTTGAATTTGGCGAGCTACAGTAAGTCAAAGGTTCAAACAGCAAATCGGCCCTACCTCGCTCGTCTTACGTTGTAGAGCGGCATTCGTTCGACCGTTTGAAAGCTTACGTTGAGGAGGCAGTTGTTGAACGGTCATTCCTAAAGAAATGCTTTTGTTTTTTAAACCCTTGTCTTATGAACAACTTTGTCTGCTAAAAAAATTAATCCCGGGCGATCCCAATGTTGCCCTGCAACAACCGCTCAGAAATGCGTGTGTCTTGCTAAAAAAAATAATCCCGGGCGATCCCAATGTTGCCCTGCAAGAACCCCTCAGAAAGGAGCGTGTCAGAACTCAGAAGTAGCGCATGAATAGTGGACTCCGGGCGGGCGCGCGTCATATCGGAAAGGCTTCAAAATACTTTACAAAAGTATCCACCCTTTTACTCTTCCACTTTAAAATACTCACAAACCACTCTGTATTAATAAAACAACTCAACTTTTTTAAAACAGCTTGTTTGCGTTACATAGGTTGAGTCGACGCGCAGGGTGGACAAGAAACTAGAAAATTCCGGTAGTGGAAGAATTTTGCGAAAATTCAAAAATTTAAAATTTTACTAAGTAAAAAAAACAATACGCCATAAGTCTCGCAAAAGTGGGCCGATCTTGGTGATTTTGGAATATGTCGTAGGCCCTCGGACGTTCTTCAGAGCAAAACTGGAACCGGCTCCCTAGGTGGTCCGACGCGGGAGTACGGTAGAAAACTTAAATTTTCAAAAAATTTTCCGATTTTTAAAAAATCAGAACTCGAGTTTGCGACAGTGGATCTTCACCTGGTTTTTGTCCGGGCTGCGCATTTATATTACCTTTCGATTGACACCAAAACCGCTGAGATCGCTTGAGTCGTCCGGGAGTTATGCTGTAACAAAAGGTGTCGGTTCCCGAGCGGAAAAGTCGGATTTTCGACTTTGGACGCATTTTTCGGTTGGAAAGCGTGCCTTTGGCGGTGAATTGATAATCGCAACGTGTTCTACGTCAAAAAGTGGTCTAGGCAAAGTGTCTTGACTATTTTGAGGTACCGTATCCCGGCCGCGCCGAATTTTTGAATCCTGGGGTCAAATTTGCGAAATCGAGCTTTCACTTGTTTCGGGGGTTTGCGGCGACGCTGAACACGAATCCGGTGTTTGTTTTGCGATTTGGGACGCCTTTACCCAGATATCGGTGCCCGGCCGACCAAAAATTCGGTCCCTGGGTCGAAATATCAAAATTGAGTTGACAGTTGTTTCTGGGATTTCTGACACCGCAGAAGACGAATCCGGCGTTTGTTTGGCATTTTGCAGTACATTTACGATGCTTTCGG
This sequence comes from Linhomoeus sp. GSCO2_2, assembly GCA_030248115.1. NCBI lineage: Eukaryota > Metazoa > Nematoda > Chromadorea > Monhysterida > Linhomoeidae > Linhomoeus > Linhomoeus sp. GSCO2_2. The sequence continues at coordinate 28,081 of JASAMZ010012893.1, read as the reverse complement.
CGTCCTCAAACTTGTCCAAATTTGTCCAAACATGTTCAGAGTTGCCCAATCATGTGCAAACTTGTCCGAATACGTCCAAACTTGTTCGAACACTCTCGTCGACGCTGAACACGAATCCGGCGTTTGCTTCCGTGAAGGCTTATTATGAGTAGTGAGATGAGCGACCAGTCTGCTTTGCTACGGAACAAGCGGAGTGCCACCCTGAAGGTCCCCTTCAGCGTTAAACTAGTTTCACAAGTTAGCAAACGAAAAACTGCAATGACTTAAAACACCAGTACAGTACGACTTTCGCTAATTTGTCAACGAGTGTATGTATCTATGTACACTCTGTGCGTTGGAATTTTGCAATGATACATTTCTTGTTTGGGGCTTAAAATGCATTGTATCAAGCTTGGAACCAAGTTCTGCAGTATAATTCTCATTCTATTCTATGTCTTTGTCTTCATTGCATTCTATGTCGGACACAACAATCGACTGTGGGAATTGACCGCCTATTCAATTGCGAAAGCAATAGGGTCTGCAGACTTTGTGGATTGCTAGCATTACATGGTTCCAATTATAGAATCTCGTCAAACACCATTGATTTTGGGTTGTTATGATATTTGTATACGCATAATGTTTTGAAGAGTTTAATAATATTTTTTGAATTTCTGGTGAATTTCCACTTCCATTTCCCTACCGGCGCCCATTTCGAGGACGGGTCCCTTGGTGGCCAGCACAGCAGCCAATAGGGGTCTCAGATGACTTCCATAGCCGTTGACGCGAGGCGTGCTCAGAAACAACCGGTCGCTTCCAACTTTGTCCAGTTGCAGATTACTCGTAAAATTGGGCCGATCCTCGCATCGTCTGGCTTCTGAACGGGCACTAAAAGTCTGACAATACAGTATCTGTAACTTACAGTGCTGATGTGACTTCCACTATTCAAACACCAGTGAGAAAAGCTTGACAAATTGTGCACCCACTTATGACAACGTGAAATTTTGCACCTTTTGATAAAACCCTTGCAAATGTCCCTAATTTCGCAATAAATAATCTCAAGATACTATTTGCTCAATGTTTTGCAGACACACGCAACGCCTTCATGACACAAACCCTTATTTGGCTTGGGATTAGGCCTACTTTGATTCATGTATTCAAACTGTAAGCAATTTGACAGTAAGCAATTCATTACTGGTTTAAATGGTGGGGGGGGGTGGCTAGTTCGAGGGGGGGGGGGGGGGGGGGGCTTATTGTAGATTGTTAAATCCTTCCCCCCACCGTTTGGACGTCGAATCAACGGCCTTTGCCGGCCGACCGACTTGAATAGCAACTTGGTCGTTACCGAAACGTGATTCGCCACGCCCATAATGCCGCCTCGACTCTGGTACAAGAAAAGTGCCGCCAGCGTCAGTCCTGCCAGCTGGAGGAATACGTGCCGCAGAGCCATGAGTGGAGACGGATGTGGTAGAATGCCGCGAAGAGATTTCTCATTAACGTTATCTTTACCACCGCTACATTAGGCTAAACTTTTGCGATTCGCTGTAGCTAGGAAGGAGGTTGAAATTTTTACACGATTTCGGATTTGGGATGCTGGTTAGGTACATATTAGAAGAGAAATTTCAAAAATTCCTTTGCGTTCGTGAGATTTGGCGTTCTCGGAAATTCTGAATTTGTGGTGCAGTCGAACGAGACGTCGCACGGCGGTTGTGTAATTGAAAAAAGTACCCGCCTATGTGCCCACTATCTCTACATCAAATTTCAGCTAAATCGGCTATTTCCTCTAATTTTGTTGGTTTCGAATTTTAATTCTAATTTAGTTCTAATTAAAAGTTAAAAATAATTTCCAATTTAATGTATTTGGCGAGATCGTCTGAAGCGACAAATCTAATAAACGCAAGAGAATTTCTGAAATTATTCTTGGGATATCTGATCGGCGTCTTAAATCCGATATCGTGTCAAAATATCACCCAATTCGCCAAGCGACTTACACGGAAGGCGGATCTTACATCCGCCTAATATGGCGGTGGTAACGATCTGTGGTCTGTGGATAAGCGAATCGGTCGGACACGAGGCGTGTGTCAAGTCTAAGATGCGTGTATACTGTCTCAGTTGTGTAGCGGCGGCGTGTGATGTAGTGAGTGGAGCGGAGATAGCATCTGGTAACCTTCCACGGTCGCCCTTACCCCTGTCGATCTCGCTTCTCGCACATTTGTGTGGATGTCCTTGATAGTGAGAGCGAACGGACATACAATGTAGGTATAACTCACCACCTACTTGTAACATGTGTACGGCCTTACAAGCTGCCAGAATTAGTTGAGCAAGCCGGTAATCCTGTATGGCGCACAGCAAGCATTTCAAACTAGGTACACCCTTGTAAGCAGTTCTTGCGTGACAACATTAGAATCGCCCGGAATTAATTCCGTGGCAAGATGGAGTGTCGCCAAACCATCCAAGTCGATCTCAGAGCGACATACAAACAGTGAACAGTGAGAACAAGCAGTCAATCGATCACTGGAGCACTGAAGCGTCCAACAGGCTGCGAAAACGACGCTCGTAATCTCTCGCCCACTGCAACCACTGGTGCCCTAGCATGACCCTCACTAGTGGCTCCACTGAAGTCCAGTGCTTTCCATAGGAAGGCTGCGGTATGTGGGCGTCACTGTAGCCCGCCAAATTCAAACGACACCAGAATTTCGCTTGGGCGCTAGGCCACCTCAGTCTGTCGAGGCGTTTGCGGTGGTGTGGCACCTGTTGTGATGGAAATGTTTGTTTGGATTTGAATTTGTTGTGTTACCGTAGTTCTTGTAATAAACCGACACTCTAGGGTGCCTCTGAAATAGTGCATAGCAATATTGTACGGAATTTGTAACATTCGGCGTACATTTGATGACTGGAAGAGGAGCCGAATTAAAACAGGCCCCCTCGAATTAGCCCCCCCCCCACCTCCAAATGCCCTTAAAGGGAGACTGAAAATGTGGCCCGTGTCCAGGAGTTACGGTAAGAACATTTGTTCCTAAATTGTTAACAAGAAGATTACTGGAAGTAGCGCACAAAGCGATCCAGAAAATTGAGCGGAAGACCAAAACAGTAGCAAAACAATTTACAGAAAATGTGGTATACAAGACAAGACCTCGTGAACGAGCGAAGCGTCGGGGTTCCAAGCGTGAAACAACCGACTGAGTACCCTCTGGTCCAGAAACCACTTGGAGTCGCCCTTCACGACGGGAGTCTCTGTGGTCGCTGGGTCGACTAGGTCTCGCTCCAGTAGGTAGTCGTAAATGTCGTCTCCCGACGCGAAGCGACTAAAAATCATGGTTAAGAGGAGGCGCGCGCGCGCGCGCACGCACGCACGCACGCAGGCACGCACGCACGCGCGCACGCACGCACGCACGCACGCACGCACGCACGCACGCACGCACGCACGCACGCACGCACGCACGCACGCACGCACGCTCGCACGCACGCACGCACGCACGCACGCACGCACGCACGCACGCACGCACGCACGCACGCACGCACGCACGCACGCACGCACGCACGCACGCACGCACGCACGCACGCACGCACGCACGCACGCACGCACGCACGCACGCACGCACGCACGACCTGCTGTTGTCGAGCTGCAGAAGTTGGAGCCAGGCCCACTTGGGCATGGCCACAGTGTTCATGGGAATGTGGCGAAAGACGCGGCCGTCTCGCGAGTCGGTCTCGCCGCAGCAGGCGGAGTTGAACAGCGTCACCCACTTGCCCTCCTCGTCCGAGACGTGCTCGCGCCTCTGAAGTACCGTATTGGTTCACGCGTAGTGCTGCGTTGCAGTGGCGTAGGCAGGGGGGGAGGCATTGGGTGCAAATTCTCCCCACCCCCCCCAGATGCCGGCCAGTAGAAAATGCCTGCGGCGCTATAAATGGTGAAAATTTTGCCGACGGCGGCGCAAATAGTGATCCAGTTTTAAGAACGTACATCGAAAGGCCACATGTCAGCGTCGGCCGTCACAAGTGTGGTGTCCATATCTAGGTCCTGTAGATCTTCGAATGCGGCCGCGAAGAGACGGCTGACTTGGGCCAGGCTGGTGGAATCGTTGTACTTCGTTCCAGTCTTCAGAAACAACACTCTGAGGGGATTGACTCACGAAACCACAAGAGTTGGCAGGAGGAATGTGCCCAGCTTGTAAACAAAGCAACCATTGCAAGTGAGGAGTGGAAACTAGAGAGTTTTAGTCAAGTTGAGTTTGATGATCTGGTTTTGGAATACTTGCCTAATAGAATGGACAAACGTTTTGAAAACGTCTCAGAATTCGCTATAATTGAGAAACTTTCCATGCTACACTGCATCAACTGATGATTTTGCTGAGTTTGTTAAAGTTGCAGCCATTCAAACTAGTGAAAATTTGGAAGGCTTAACGAATTCATTCAAATTTCCCTGGTTTCATGAATTCCAAAATACAAAAACTTTTGCGGTAGTCTTCGTAAGTTTTCCAAGGCAAAAAGCCTTTTAGAGCTCAAGTTCAAATCTGTGATGTACAGAGTCAAGCAAACTGCGTGGGACGACCCCGTAACCAGTGTTGGCGCGAGTAACTTTTTAACTCGTAAAAAGCTAAAGTAACGAGTAAAGTAAAGTAACTTTACTCGATCAGAATTTCACTTTAAGTTACTTTACTTTACTTTACTCGATTGAATTTCCAAATACTTTATATTACTATTTAAAACGTTTCAAAACTTTTTACTCATTAAAACTTTTTACGCCTCTTTTCCTGCTCATCCCATTGAATTTTCTAATGAAATGCAGAGTCAGACCTTTGTTTTAGTTGATTTGGAGACATGTGTGCTGCCAAACCGACCATATTGTGCGGTCTTTGTACGAGATGCCTACAGAATTATGTCGCTACCAGTGTGCACGTTATACCACTTTTTCAAGTCTTATACCTTACTTATACTATACCACCCCCAAATTTCGGTTGTTATACCTTACTTATACTTATACCAGCCCAAAATCTTAAATTATACCTTACTTATACTATACCAGTCCCAGATTTCGGTTGTTATACTAAACCTATAAGTATAATTATACCTGTAAATTTATACTTATACCAGACCACTGGCCGATTTTGAATTTATACCATGTGGACGACACAGTTCACTCCAGGAAAGCAACAACAACTGTTGCATGTTGCATGCAATTGGACTTCCTTTAAACTAAAGGGCTCATATCTTGCTAAGAAGGGTATATTTGGATGAGACTTTATCTATTTTAGGCCCTTTCGGAGCTCAATACAGCTCAAAATTTCGTTGCGTATCATTCAGTATGATGGTTTTATACCACGTTTTATACCACAAAGTATAAGTTAGGTATAAAACTGCAAATTATACTATACAAACCCCAAATATTTTCCTTATACTATACCAATACTTATACCATGGTTGATTTGGTCAATTATACCTTACTTATACCTTACCAAAAGCTAATTTAGGATGTTATACCTTACTTATACCAGGTATAAGTAAGGTATAATGGTATAAGTATAATTTGCCATGGTATAACGTGCACACTGGTCGCTACAAAGGATTCATTTGACGAATAATGGTGATGGCTGTTAAAAAGTACTGTTTAAAACTTTTCACAACTTTTTACTTTTTAAAACTTATTCAGTCATGTCTCAAAATTTAAAAAGTTACTTTACTTTACTCGTTAAGATATTCTGAAAAGTAACTTTACTTTACTTTACTTTTTACGAAAATCCAAAACTTCGGCAACACTGCCCGTAACGTTTCTCACAAGTTGCAACGCATGCTGTGTTGCAACGCGCTGCAACTTGCCTTTGTGGATGACGGTTTCGCGAGTCAATCGCCTCGCTCCAATTTCTTCCAATGAATTGACCACCAACTCTCCTACCCCACCACTGGCATTGGCCCAGGAGTCAGAGCCATTGCCCGTGACAAGAATGACTAGGGAATTGATTCCCAGGCGTTTCCAGGCTAGTGCCGTTAGAGGCAAAGCGAAGGAGTATACGGGATCGTTATTAGCTCCGATCACAGCCATGACATTGGCTTTCGGACGGGTTTGGAGATTGGTTCCGGCGGCAATGTGCCCTGTGGGAATAGTGGTGAATCGTTGCATTGGTTACCGTAGGCATACCTGTAACGCTGGGGGGGGGGGGGGGTCCTCCATTAGCCGAAGATCTCCCCCCCCCCCCCCCCCCCCCCATCCCCCCCTACCCAGCCTGAAAGACCCCCTCCCCAAAAATTGAGAAAATTTTTGCCTGCGGCGCTTAAGGTTGAACTTTTTAGACACACAGCTTGTTGTTCAAATAGTTTTCAAGCAACTTTGTAAGCCACAAAATGAATGAATGTCAATGGTCAGCTCACCATCGATACATTCTGGAACAGGGTGTCATACTATACTATAATAATTCCAGTATTATAGTACAGTATAGTACAGTATAACCATACTATACTATACTACAATTCGTTTTGGTATTCCAGTACTATACTATACTATACTGGTATTCGAAATTTTGCACTCATACTATACTATACTATACTAGAATTCAAACCATACTGGAATGGTATTACAGTATAGATTTTATCGATTTCTGCAGCGAATTTTGTCGGTGTGCTGCTGTATTCTGACAAAATTGTTCAAGTTTTCAGTAAAATTGCATGAAATTTTTTGCATATGGAGCAGATACAGGAACATTGCACCCTTAAGTGAGCAACTAAGAGCACTAGAGGTGACATTTTGGACATGGTTTTAACATTCTTATGAGACTTCAATACTGGAAGTCTATTCTAGTACTATACAACAATTCATGAATTACCACCTATACTGTACTATACTATACTACAATTCATAGAGAATCTTAATACTATACTATACTATACTAGAATTGAAAATCTCTCCTTCATACTATACTATACTATACTGGAATTAAAATGAATTCCAGTATGACACCCTGTTCTGGAAAGCATGCTAGTTATGCAGTTGTGGTACATACGTAGAATTTCTTTCGATTGGTGTTGTGTTTGGAACAATGGCACGTCCGGTACCTACTGTACTACGTATGCGGTGTACGGTATAGTGGTAGCGCGTCAGCAACACTGCAGACTAGTAGACTGCAACGGAATTTCGAGTCGCGCACGCTTTTCAAAGCTCCAAGTGCTGCGGCAATACGGTATTTAATCTCGCTTGCGTTCTTCTTGCATGCGTAACCTGTGACTGCTGTGTAGGCCATCCATAGGTACCGGGTTTTTTCCGCTAATTAGGTTTTGGAACATCCAACGAAAGCACAATCAAACAAATAAGCGCCCTGGGGCTTTTATAAATAATGCAAAATAGCCGTTCCTTCCCGTTGCAGAAGAATTTGTGTCATGCGATTAGCATGGCAAGCACACATAGTCAAGTACGTACATATGGCAGTATTCGTATGGTTCGGTCATGCGCTTGTGCAACTGCAAGGCTGTGTTGTGGTACATAGATCCAATGCTTGGTTTGGTGAAATTGTCGCTCGCGCGGCAAAAATTGCTTATGCAAGCACCGCCTTACTGTTCATCATCAGCATTCGTATCGTCTGCCAATGCGCTTGTGCAAGGCTCTGCGACGACGACGACGACGACGCCGACGACGACATTGACTTGCAGAGCGCCGGATCAACCCGCCTCTTAGGACCCATTCTTCCTCCCAGCCCAACTTAGCTTCAACATGTTGCATCGCTCCCACACTGCTGTGAAGGAGGTGGAACGTACATAGAGTAGATGATACATAGTTCCTACCCCTATTTTCGCCGCCCCCCAGGGCGGCGAGTATATATGTCACAGGCGATGGCCGTCTTCAGGCGATAGCCGTCTAGACGGCTGTCGCCTGGTCGGTCAGGCCGCGGCCGTCTAGACGGCAATCGCCTGATGCGTCAGGCCGCGGCCGTCTAGACGGCAATCGCCTGATGCGTCAGGCGATGGCCGTCTTTTCTTTCTCTGTATTAGTTTCGGACGCAGTATATTCCTTCCAGTTCAGGCTATGCTTAGGCTCGCCCTGCGCCCACAGTTCACAAGAGTCAGTCGGCGTCGCAGTCTGGCGAGTCGAAGCTTAGGCTTAACGCGACCGGTGACCGATTTCAGGGCGCGCGGAGCGCGCCCTGAAGTTGGTGGTCGCGCTAAGCCTCAGCTGAGACCCGCCAGGCGCGACGCCGGCCGAGTTTTAGTGCAAACTGTAAGTGGAATAAACACTCCTCCATTTACTTCACCTCCTGCTCAGGCCTGCTGTGCCCCTTCCCTGCTAGCGCTGGCGACAGCTTTCATTTTGAAGACGGCTGTTGACTGGTCCATCAGGCGATAGCCGTCTTTTCGAGCAGAAGACGGCCATCGCCTGACGCACCAGGCGATGGCCGTCTTTTCCCCGAGAAGACGGCCGCGGCCTGATCGACCAGGCGATAGCCGTCTAGACGGCAATCGCCTGAAGACGGCTACTGACTGCAACATATATACGGACGCTAATGTCCGTTCGTGTGTGTGTGTGTGTCTGCGTGTCTGTGTGTGTGTCATAAAACTAGACACGACGGTTAGTGCCACCCAATGGAGTCGAATGCGCTGAGTAACGTGCCGTTGTCCGTTTCTGTTGCTAATTTCGCTATTTCGAGATATTTACAATTAAAATTCGAAAATGTCAAAAATGACACTTTTATTTACAAGTCGTATAGAGAAAGTTTTTGCTGAAATGGAAAGGGCATAAGACGCGATGAATTTGTGACATAGTTTCGGATTTTGGAATTCACGAAATTAGGGATATTTTCAAGGTTTTTGTCAAAAATCTCAAATTTCGACAAATTCAAACAGCTTTAATTTCAAATCTTCTTTGCACGGATGTATCGAGCATAGTCTGCCAAGTATTTAGCAAATAGTTTCAGCAATTATAATTAACGAAATTTAGGATATTTTTGAGGATTTTGTCAAAATCCACATATTTCGACAATTTCAAACAGCCTAAATTTCAAAATTTCTTTTCACGGACGTGTCGAGCGTAGTCTGCCAAGTATTTATCAAATAGTTTCAGATTTTATAATTAACGAAATTAGGGGTATTTTCAAGGTTTTTGACAAAATTCTCAAATTTTGACAAATTCAAACAGCTTAAATTTCAAAGTTTCTTTGCACGGATGTATCGAGCATGGTCTGCAATGTATTTAGCAAATAGTTTCAGCGAATATAATTAACGAAATTTAGGATATTCTTAAGGATTTTGTTAAAATCCACAAATTTCGACAATTTCAAACAGCTTAAATTTTAAATTTTCTTTTCACGGATGTGTCGAGTGTGGTCTGCCAAGTATTTATCAAATAGTTTCAGATTTTTATACTCCACAAAAAAGTGTGGAGTATATAGCGTTTGTGCGCGAAACGCAGTAATTTGGACCGGATGGGGTTCGCGCGTGCAGCGGCCGATTTGCAAACGGTCTTTTGCGTTGGGTAGGCCTAGTAGGTGGGCAACCTGCACGAGATATGGAGTCACGCTCCGGGACCCCGTTGGCGGGAAATTCAAAAATTTAAATTTTCAAAGTACTGGAAAATGGGTTAAACAAGGTAGAACTCGAAAAAGTTGCATATAATGGTATATACTATCTTTTGATATGTTGTAGTACTCGATAGGGCCGAGGGTGTAAAAAAAGAATTGGATCGCTGCGAGACCCATTTTGGCGCCAAATTTGAAAAATTCGCGAATTTTGGCCCCGGGTCGACTTTGACGGGCTGCTGTGCGAGCTAGGTAGCAGCTAGAGCGGCGAGACCACTCTTGGTGCTCCTTCCCAGATGTCCTCTATCGAATGAGCCATGAAAGGAGAAAATCGGGCGAAACACAAAAAACTTTCTTACACTGCGACTTTTTCGACTCCGGGTTCGAAAATTGCGATTTTCGCGTTTCGGCGTCTGTAGCGCTCGAATGCGTCGCCGAATTGTTCCAAAAGTGGTTTCAAGCGATTCTACGCTTAAATTTGGTCTAGAAAGAAAAGTGTTTGTGAAATATTTTCGGAGCTACAGTACCCCTGCCGCGTCAGTTTGAATTTTTGGGCGTCGAGTCGACTCTGGCAATATTATACTCGATTTCGGGATTTGCGGGATCGCTGATTACGAATATGGCATTCGTTTATCGTTTTGGTGATGTTTGAACGTATCTATGACAAATTTGCATTATACCATATGCCAAGTGCAGAATTTCAGTTCCTGGAGTCCACAGGAAGTGAGGGGTGTTGTATGTCGATTCTGGGGTATTTTGGGATGTAGATCACGAATTCAGCATTAGTTTTGCGATTGGGAGTGCCAGGAGGCCACAACAGCAGAAGGGTCACTGTGAGTAGGAGTCCAATTTTGTGGAGTATACTGCGTCCCCCGGACGACTTGCCTGGTTTAATTAACGAAATTAGGCATATTTTCAAGGTTTTTGTCAAAATTCTCAAATTATGACAATTTCAAACAGGTTAAATTTCACAATGTCTTTGCGTTGATGCATTGGGCATAGTCTGTCAAGTATTTAGCAAATATTTGCTGATTTTACAATTAACGAAATTTGGGATATTTTTTTTAAGATCCTCAAATTTCGACAATTCCAAATAGCTTATATTTAAAAATGTCTTTGCATAGTTGTGTCGGGCATAGTCTGCCAAGTATTTAGCAAATAGTTCTAGATTTTATAATTGAAGAATTTAGGTATATGTTTTTGTCAGACTTTTTAAATTTCAACAATTTCAAGCAGCTTAAATTTTAACATATCTTTGTGTGGATCAGGGTTCCGCACGGGCCTAAAAATTGAGGCCCAGGCCCGCCCGAAATGGAGATTGAAAAGCCCGGCCCGGCCCGGCCCGATTTTCTGGGCACAAAAGCCCGCCCAGGCCCGGCCCGTGGCCCAATTAGGCCCGCCCATGGCCCGTCGAAGCGTGCGGAAAAAGGCCCGAAATGTGCCAGATCGGAATTTGTGTATCTTTCACAGTACTGCAGCGATTTCGCTGAAACTTGCAGTAGTTGTAGCCCGACATGTGTTTTATAGTGTGTGTAAATTTGACCTTACTGCGCCTTCTGTTGTAGCAGTTACGGCGCTTCACACAAGGGGTACCCATATTCATCGGTGCCGTCGTAATCACTGAACTATGTGCTGAGATGTTTGCTACAAACTGTCCCAAGAGAAGACGGAGAACTACGTTATTTTAAGACCTACTTATCCAAGGTGCTGTCATTCGAATGCAAAAGATCGCGTCAAGAAATTCGCGGCATCGCGCCAGCTATGCAAGTTGAAAGTTGGGACAGTTTGTCTGAAATAGCAAGGTATGTACATACATATGTAATTCAAATGCACCTGTCGCGACATCCTCTAATTTTGTCAAGGTAACACAGACCAGCATAATATTTTGACACAAACTACAGTTCCTATAGGCCTACGTTCACTGAAAATTTCAGAGCAATGGCAGCTGTGTTGCAAAAGTTATTAAGGGCGCAACCAGTTGTGCTCTGAAACGACGTTGCAACTGCAAATTTGTGGGGTTCAGACTGAAAATTGAGGCCCGATTCAGGCCCATATAGTATGGTAGGCCCGCCCGGGCCCGGCCCGACCCAAAACCCAAAAGCCCGGGCCCGGCCCGGCTCGATCTGGGCAACCCAAAAGCCCGCCCAAAGCCCGCCCATGGGCGGGCCGGGCCTAATTTTATATTCATACTAGCCGTTCCTTCCTGTTGCAGAAGAATTTCTGTGATCTGAATAGCAGGGAATGTAGTCGTCAATGGCCGTAATGTCCTGTTGCATGATCTGCCCCGTTGAAGGTCTGTCCTGTTGTGAGCCAACGGCGCTGGTCGCCTCGCGCGCGCGCCGCAACGTCCGTCCTGTTCATTGTCAAGGTCTGACCTGTTGCAAGATTTGTCCTGTTGAAGGGTCTGTCCTATTGCAGGGTATGCCCTGTTGCAAGGCCTGTCCTGTTGCAAGGTCTGTCCTGTTGCAAGGTCTGTCCTGTTGCAAGGTCTGTCCTGTTGCAAGGTCTCTCCTGTTGCAAGATCTATCGTGTTGCAAGGTCTGTCCTGTTGCAAGGTCTGTCCTGCTGCAAGGTCTGTCCTGTTGCAAGGCCTGTCCTGTTGCAAGATTTGTCCTGTTGCAAGATCTGTCCTGTTGCAGGGTCTGTCCTGTTGCAAGATTTGTCCTGTTGTAAGATCTGTCCTGTTGCAAGATCTGTCCTGTTGCAAGATCTGTCCTGTTGCTGGGTCTATCCTGTTGCAAGATTTGTCCTGTTGCAGAATCTGTCCTGTTGCAAGATTTGTCCTGTTGCAAAATCTGTCCTGTTGCAAGATTTGTCCTGTTGCAAAATCTGTCTTGCTGCAAGGTCTGTCCTGTTGCAAGATCTGTCCTGTTGCAAGATTTGTCCTGTTGCAAAATCTGTCCTGTTGCAAAATTTATCCTGTGCAAGATGTGTCCTGTTGCAGGGTCTGTCCTGTTGCAAAATCTGTCCTGCTGCAAGATCTATCCTGTTGCACGATTTGTCCTGTTGCAAGATCTGTCCTGCTGCAAGATTTGTCCTGTTGCAAAATCTGTCCTGTTGCAAGATTTGTCCTGTTGCAAAATCTGTCCTGTTGCAAGATTTGTCCTGTTGCAAAATCTGTCCTGTTGCAAAATCTGTCCTGTTGCAAGGTCTGTCCTGTTGCAAGATCTGTCCTGTTGCAAGAACTGTCCTGTTGCAAGGTCTGTCCTGTTGCAAGATCTGTCCTGTTGCAAGATTTGTCCTGTTGCAGGTCTGTACTGTTGCGAGCCAATGGCGCTGGTCGCCTCGCGCGACCATCCTGTTGCAACGTCTGTACTGTTGCAAGATCTGTCCTGTTGCAGAAAGTCTGTCCTGTTGCAAGCCAATGGCGCTGACTGCCTCGCGAACGCGCCGTACAAAGCGGCGCGCAAAACAAATGATAGAGAGCGGGCAGATTGTCCTGTTGCAAGATCTGTCCTGTTGCAAGCAAAATAGTCGCTGAAGCGGCTAGAATTGCCTGCGCGAGCATTGTCGTACTGTTCGGCTCTGTTCCAACGCTTAGTTAAGCGAAATAGTCGCTCAAGCGGCTAGAATTGCCTGCGCGAGCGTTGCCGTACCGTTCAATGTCTGCGCGAGCATCGCCGTTGTATTGCCTGGATTGCATTGCACATTGCAAGCCTCTCTGTTGTACCGCGCGACTGTTCGCTTTTGCCAGGCTCTGCTACCGTGCATTGCCGTTCTGTTCAGGCGATGCCTGCGTTGAAGGCAGGCAGCAACAGGCGGCGCTGGCCGTGCAGCGATTGATTGCCGCCGCTGGCGTCCCGCTGGCGTCTAGGCGCGCGCGTGCTGAAGCTTCGCGTGGCGAAGTGCTAGCGAGGCAAGCGCATGCTGAAGCGTCGCGTGGCGAAGTGAAGGAGGCAAGCGTCTACGGACGGACACTACACCTAGCTAGCTTAGTAATGTAGACTAGAGCCTTTAGCCCGTAGGAGAATCTCTATGGCCAATAGTGCATAGGTAATCTGCAGAGCATGAAGGAGATAATGCAATCATTGAATTCAGTGCAGCGCAGGACATTACAGTTTGATCTCAAGTCATTTGACCCTGTGCCCCTGGCAGTGCCTATGTTTAGGATCACACTGACCCTCGTGGCTGTAAATACACAATAGCCACTTGGGTTTAGCCCGTAGTCACTTGGGTTTTGCCCATAGAACACGTCAGATAGGTCTAAAGACATTTGACATTGTGCCCCTGCCAGTGCCTACGTTTAGGCTCGCGCCAGCTCCCGTGCCTGTGAATACACAATAGACGTTTGGGTTTAGCCCATAGACAATTGGGTTTAGCCCGTAGGAGATTTCAGATGGATCTAAAGACATTTGACATAGATCCAAAGCAGTTTGATGCTGTGCCCCTGCCAGCACATGCAGTGCCTGCGAATACACTTTGGAGTCTCACAACAACAACTCTGTAGTGAATGGTGACACTGTATAGCGCTTTTGGCGCGAAATCAACCGTCTGTCATAGCTTGTGGTGCTTTCTGTGCTCAGAATGTACTGGCGCAGCCGATATTTGCCTAATATTGTGGAATTTAGTCATCGGTCGAAGTTCTAAAATAGGAGGTGCAAAACTACAGTGCATGGCGGTCAGTTTAAGCTATAGATCATCGCGAACCGACAACTGTATCTAGAGTTATGGCGTTTGCAGACAGACAAACGGACGCACTCTAGGCGCCATAGTAATTAGGACTAGAGCCTGTAGCCCGTAGGAGAATCTCTATGGTCAATAGTGTATGGGTAATCTGCAGAGCATGAAGGAGATAACGCAATCATCGAATTCAGTGCACTGCAGGACAGTACAGTTAGATCTCAGGTCGTTAGACCCTGTGCCATTGTCAGTGCCTATGTTTAGGATCTTGCCAGCTCCCGTGTCTGTAAATACACAATAGATGCTTGGGTTTAGCCTGTAGACCATTGGGTTTAGCCCACAGGACATTTCAGATAGATCTGAAACCATTCGACCCTGTGCCCCTGCCAGTGCCTACATTTAGAATCGCGCCAGCTCATGTGCCTGTAAATACACAGTAGACTCTTGGGTTTAGCCCATAGACGTTTTGGTTTAGCCAATAGGGAATTTTAGACAGATCTCAAGCCATTTGACACTGTGCCCCTGCCAGTGCCTGCATTTATGCTCGCACCAGCTCCCGTGCCTGTAAATACACAATATATACTTGGGTTTAGCCCGTAGACATTTGCATGCAGCGCCTGCGAATACACTTTGGAGTCTCACAACGACAACTCTTTAGCGAACAGTGACACTGCAAAGCGCTTTTGGCGCGAAATCAAACGTCAGTCGCAGCGTGTGGTGCTTTTTGTGCTCAGAATGTACTGGAGCGGCCGATATTTGCGAAATATTGTGGAATTTAGTCATCGGCCAAAGTTCTAAAAGCAAAGATGCAAAACCGCGTGCTCTGACGGTCAGTTTAAGCTATAGATCATCGCGAACCGACAACTGTGTCTAGAGCTAGAGCGTTTACAGAGTGACAAACAAACAGACGGACAGACTTAGGCCGCTTAGTAATATAGGACTAGTGCCTTTAGCCCATAGGTGATACTGTATATCTATAGCTGAACACCTATGGAAACAGAGCCATTTGTATCGACCCATGAGAATCAGCCACTGCTCACAACATGTATTGGCCTATGGTTCACAGCCAATGCTCACAACAGCCCATAGGAGATTCAGATAGATCTAAAGTCATTCGACACTGTGCCTCTGTCAGTGCCTGCTTTTAGGGTTGCACCAGCTGCCATGTCTCAGGATACACTGAAGCTAACACATGGATGCTTGCATTTAGCCCATAGGAGATTTCAGATAGATCTAATGTCATCTGACACTGTGCCCTTGCCAGTGCCTGCATTTACCATTGTGCCTGCTCCCGTGCCTTTGATTACACTCAACTCTGAATATAGGTGTTTGTGTTTAGCCCATAAGAGGTTTCAGATACATCAAATGTCTCTTGACACTGCGCCCTTGCCAGTGCCTGCATTTACCTTCGAACCTGTTCCCATGCCTTTGAATACACGTCGGGGTCTCACAGCGACAACTCTGTAGTGAATGGTAACATGTGCATGAAAGCAACCATCAGCCACTCCTTAGTGGTCAGAATGTACTGTGCAGCCGATATTTTCGTGATTTTTGTGGAATTTAGTAATTTGCAAAAGTTTTAAAATAGGAGGGGACAAATCGCAGTCAATGACGGTTCTTTTGATCTATAGATCTCCAGGATCTATCAACTGTGTCGCGAGAAAATGGCCGGACAGACAAACAAACAAACAAACGGACAGACTCTATGCCGCTTAGTATATAGGACTAGAGTTATTTGACAATGTGCCCCTGCCAGTGCCTTCATTTACTACTGCACCAGCTCCCATGCCTGTAAATACACAATAGGCACTTGGCTTTAGACCATAGACAATTGGGTTTAGCCCGTAGGACAGTTCAGAAAGTTCTCAAGTCATTCGACCCCGCGCCCCTGCGACTGCCTACGTTTAGGCTCGCACCAGCTCCAGTGCCTGTAAATACGCAGTAGACGCTTGGCTTTAGCCTATAAACATTTGGGTTTAGTCCATAGGACATTTCAGATAGATTTCAAGTCTTTCGATCCTGTGCCCCTGCCAGTGCCAACACTTAGGCTCGCACCAGCTCCCGTGCCTGTAAATACACAATAGACACTTGGGTTTAGCCCGTAGACAGTTGGGTTTAGCCCGCAGGACATTTCAGATAGATCTAAAGTTGTTTGACGTAGATCCAGAATAGTTTGATGCTGTGTCCCTGCCAGTGCATGCAGTGCCTGCGAATACACTTTGGAGTCTCACAGCGACAACTCCGTAGTGAATGGTGACACTCTAAAGTGCTATTGGCGTGAAGTCAAACGTCAGTCACGCGAAATCAAACGTCAGTCACAGCGTGTGGTGCCTTCTGTGCTTAGAATGTACTGGCGCAGTCGATATTTTCGAAATATTTTGGAATTTAGACATCGACCATAGTCCACAAACCTTCATGCAAAACTACAGGCTATGACGGTCAGTTTAAGCCATAGATCATCGCGAACCGACAACTGTGTCTAGAGATATCGCGCTCACAGACAAACAAACAAACGGACACACTCTAGGCCGCTTAGTAATAAGGATTTATAACCATAAATTATTTTTATATAATAGCCATTTTGGACAAGCCCATGAGAATATCCCAAATTATGGAAGCACCAAGTCTGAAACTAGACCGCAAATTCATTGTGTCGCAAATTCATTGTGGGCATGGGCACGTGCGTGGACAGATCCATGTGTGCACTGACGTCATGTGCCAGAATTCAGCTCCTTTTGAACTACTTAGCGGATTTAGATTTCAGTTACCTAGGTAGTCTGTCAAGCTCTAGCGAGAAGTTGCAGCAGAAGTGTCACAGAAGAAAGAAAGCCTGCCTGCTGCTCTTGCAGAGCCGAGGGTGGGGGCGTAGTGGTTGTCGCGCACATAGGCGCGTCAGTCAGCCATGTTACACTTTCTTTACGCAAACGGATTCAAATTCGACAACTTGTAAATAAGCAAGGTTTCTGAAAAGCGACGCCCGACCACACCGATTTCGCAGCGGGATACCTTTTAGTTTATCGCTGACTGGCCGGATCCGTTTGAACAGTGCGCCGATTGGCCGACATTTTGCGCGCCAAAACTTCCGCTTGAACTGTCATCGGTTACCGTAACCGTTTTGAATTTGGGTTCTTCTAGTGTAAGCACTGGAAACAATGGCTGTTCAAGGGAGGGCGGATTCGGATTGATTTTGCATGAAAGTATGCTGTGGACGGTTCGTTTTGAGTTCACAAAGAATGTCCCGAACAGATGTTATCGCGCGTGGAGGTTGTTTGCGCCTTAGTTCCTTCTTGGCACAACAAATCACCGCGCTCCGCGTTTTGCGGATCAGATATTAGTCGCGTCTCGCATGCGGGCGCGCCCGCGTGGGTAGCGTCACATCGCGTTAGGAATGCAACTGTTCATAAGACGGGAATTGCGTTAGTTCTGGGTGCAAACGACAGTTTGTGATTCATTGAAGAAGGGACACCTGAGTATGGAGCTTTCTTGGGCTAGTAGGTCTTATCTAAAGGCGCTTTTGTTGGCGTTTGGCCAGGGCATACCCTTTCTCTACCTGGCGGCTACTGTCAACACAATGCAACCGTGGCTGCAGGATTTCATTGGGAAAAGCTTGAAGGTCGGGCCATTCCTGTACAGAGTGTCCAATAGAAACTCATTACTTCAGTTTCAGCTGAAGTTATGATGCTAGCCGAGTTTCAGTTGTAGGTTCAGTTAATATTTGTTAGCCGAGTGTCGGTTTCAGGAGCTGAAACTGAGTTTCAGTTGAAGGCCTAAAATGTCGCCGTGAATTGTTTTTAAGTGGTGATATTTTGCCGATTCAAAATCAATTTTGAAGTTACCTATGTTAGTTTCCTTAATGTTGTAGACTAAATGGCAATGATATGAACAAATCGTGTACTTTAGTCGTAGTATTTGGTCAATATTTGATGAAGCCGCATTAAAAGATTTCGCAAAGTCTCAAAATACCAAACTAAGCTGTGAGTTCCGATTTCAGCTATGGCGCCTGCACCAGTTTCGATTCAGCTTCTGTTTCTGTGCTGATTGAAACTGGAACTGTACAAGTTTCTATTGGCCACCCCGTACCTATTCAATAGGAAAACGTTATTCTCAACTACCGTACTCATTCCAGCATCGCTACAGTATCTCCATAAGTCAAGCTGGCATGGTCTGGATATGGCCCCTATTCTTGACCATACCAGCATTGGCAAGTATGGCAGCGTCTTCAGTCCTAAGCCACTACTTATCTGACACTTTGGGAAGGAAGAGAAGCTTTCTGTTGGCTGGACCCGGTACTTTGTTGGTGGCTACTCTACTGCTGGCAACCGCACAGTTCTTGAATTCGGCGGAAATGTTGTTGATGGGTGGGCAATCACGGTTTGAATGTTACTGAATAGCTGTTGGCAAACTAAGGTTTAGATTTTGAGGTTAGGCCTTGTCTGGCCAATAAGGTTGGTCTCAGGCATAGAATGAGGCCTAGGATGAGGAGCCTTGGGATTTGCTTATTAGGCTTAGGCTAGTCTTGTCCTCTAACTTAGGTTAGTCTTTGACTTGAGTGAGATTACACATAAGTCAGTTTGGAAATGTGTCAGCAGAAGGGTAATTTGCATGAATGCATGTAGATGCAGCCCGCTCTCTTACATTGTTTGGTCATTTAAAGGAAATGACAAAACAATGTGAAACTAACTCTCCAATCTTCAGGAATTCTCTTGAAACAAATCGCTTGGGGTGTCGGAGACCCAATCTGTGCCACCTATCTCATAGAAACTGCTCCCAGTTATCTCAGCGGCTCTTCAGTAGCTTTGGCCATAGCTGTGAGGCCACTTGGAGAGCTATTGGGTTCAGTTTTGTCAAACGATCACCTATTGGGTGATCCTCAGGCCCTCTACAAAGTCTACGCTGTTCCCATAATGCCGATAGTGCTTGTGTTGGTTTTTGGATCACTTGTCTTGCCTGAAAGTCCTAAATATGTGTTACTGGTCAGAAAAGACCCCAATGAAGCAGAGAGGATTTTGAGGGGTCTAAGCGCGCCAGAGGAGAAGATACCGGATATTTTGCTGGCTTACAGGTGAAACTTCAAATCAATATAATAATAAATGACAAAATAGTTCACAACAGTGAAAATACTGCGCTTCTACAGAAACGAAGAGCACACTGACGAAACGGAGCAGTCGGGCCAGAGATTGAGACTGCGATCACTATTAACCAAGTCGCGCTATCGCAGGTGTTTTATTATAGTTACTGCAATTTTTCAATTCAAAATACACGGCTCAAACATTGCAGATACGCTATGGTCGTCGTCGTGATATCACTTTGCGCCCCGCTGACTTGCGGCACTTTGCTTTCGACCTATTCGACAGGTGAGTGTTTAGCGGGGCTGACGACGACCAAAAAATTAAAAAAAATTGAAATGTTCAGTGTTCCTACATACGGCGGGTATGTCTCTACCGAGCGCACAGGCCTGCACTGCAATAAGGAGTGCTTTGTGCGCTCTGGGGGCACTGTCCAATGTGATTCTCGTGAAGAAACTCAATCGAAGGGTTCATTTGATTGGCGGTCTGGCGTTGAACATTCTGGTGCACACAATGGCCAGTTTCGCTGGCACTTTGACGATGGTGGGCTTTGCGCCTACAGTAGACTACTTAACTCGCACTGCACTACACTGAGTACACTGCAGTGTACTAAACTTCTCACCACAACGCACATTCACTCTTTCCACTCATATGCAATCCTCTCCGCTCATCTTCACTCCATTCCTCTCCACTTCTTTCTCCACTCCTTTCCACTACACTCTTTTTCACTCCACTCCACTCTTTTCGACTTCACTCCACCCAACTTCACTCCACCCTTTTCCACTTTACTCCACTCAACTTCACTCCACTCCATTTATTTCCTCTCCACACTTTTCCACGTCACTCTACTCAACTTCACTCCACCCCACTCTTCTTCACTCCACAACTCATTCAGTTCCCCTGGTCCACCCACTTGATGGCCACTTCCCTCCTAATCGGCGGCTTCACCAGTGCCTCCACCCGTCTCCTCTGCCAATACCTTCCTGTGGAATTGGCCATTCAAAAGTTTCGCGCTCCCTCCTCCACTTTGGGTCACGTGGTGCGGGAGGCCGTCTGGATGCCCCAGACTCTGTTATTCTACCCTTTATTGCACTCCATTGGCACTCCTGCATTGCTCCCTGTCCTCACAGCGAGTGTGCTGGCCACTCTTGGAGTTATGGTGTTGCTCCCGGAGAGTAGAAAGCACTCAGTGAGGCGGGTGTTTCGCACCATGGTCCAGGAGGAGGAGGATATCACCAGTTTGACAGAGTACATCGCCGCGGCGTTCAGTGAGCTGGGCTCTGACAGCTACATCAACTTCATGGCGGGGTGTTATGATGAGGATTGGCGATGACACACGCTTGGAAGAAATGTTGTGAAGTTCCACACCCAGGCACATTCCGGACTACAATGTGGTCTGGCTGGTACAGTGTTGTGTGCTGTACTATGGTTCTTTTATCACATGCAAGGTAGCTGTGGGATACACTTGTCCAACAAATGATGGAGTCTAAGACGCATACGATCTCGTCTTACTAAACACCATCCTAGAACAATGGCATGCCTGCCATTATGGATACTAACGCATTGCACAAAGGATGTAAAACCCGTCTGATTTCAACGTTGGTACACACATTTCTAAGCTTCAACGGTCTGTTGAGTCACACAGTTCCAGCGATGTACTGAAATTCTTCATCTTCTTCGGCCGTCTCGCTCAGACTTGATGTCATCTCACATTTGCCATCGCGCTCCCTGTAGTTGACGCCCCAGCAAAAGTGGTCTTTGAAGCAGCTGCAACGTGGTAAATATCAAAGATCTCTACCGAGTTGCACTTCTTCACAACTCACCTGTAAACACAGGACAGCAGGGTTGACATAGAACTGCTTCCTTTGATGGGAAACAATCGCTTTCCAATGTGTTTCATGCCGTACAAGCCCAACTGGATACTGTCATGACGTAGCATCATTTGGGGCTCTGGAGTCAGTGGTGTGATTACTGTGGCAACGATTTTACCAGTGGCATCTGATGATGTAACAGCCATGGCTGGTGTAGTGACAATGGTGGTGGTGGTTGCAGCAGCCCTAGTCATGGCACTACTTGTTGCGGAATAATTTGCAGTGTTGGAGAAACCAGTTGTTGCGACAGAAGTGGTTGTGGTAACAGCAGTAGTTGTGGTAGTTGTGGTGTTAATTGTGATTGTAGCAACTGTGGTGGTCGTTGTGACTTTAGCAGGGGCTTTGGTTGCAATTGTGGTTGTGGTAACTGTATCAGTAGTTGTGGTCGTAGCCAGAGTTGGAGCTGCGGTAGCTGTAATGGTAGTTGTAGTTGTAGCAGTAGTCATGGTTGTGGTAAATGTGGTGGTAGTTGTGGCCGTAGCAGCAGTTGTGGTTGTGGTAGTTGTTGTAGTGGCAGGTGTGAATGTGGTAGCTGTAGTAATAATTGTAGCAGCGGTTGTGGTTGTTGGAGCTGTGGTACTGGTGGTAGTTGTTGTCATGCTAGCAGTTGTACTCGTGGTAGCTGTGGCAGTAGTTGTGGTTATAGCAACAGTTGTGGTTGTTGGAGCTGTGGCACTGGTGGTAGTTGTGGTCATGCCAGCAGTTGTACTTGTGGTAGCTGTGGCAGTAGTTGTGGTTGTAGCAGCAGCTGTGGTTGTGGTAGCTGCGGCTGTAGTTGTGGTTGTTGCAGCAGTTGTGGTAGTCGTTGTGGTCATAGCAGCAGTTGTAGTTGTGGCAGTTGTGGTGGTTGTTGTCACTGTAGCAGCAGGTGTTGTTGTCATTGTTGTTTTAGATGTGGAGATCATTGTGGTTGTAGTGGAAGTTGTGGTTGTTGCCACAGTTTGGGTTGTACTTACTGTGGTGATAGTCGCAACACCTGTTGTAGTTGTAGTGGCTGTAGTAGTTGTTGTGGGCTTGCCAGAAGTTGTGGTTGTATTAGGTATGATGACAGCAGTAGTTGTGGTAGTTCTAGTGATGGCAGCAATTATGGTTGTGGTAGCTGTGGTGATAAAGGTTGTTGTGGTGGTAGGTATTGTTGTGGCCGAAGTTGTGGTTGTGGCAGCTGTAATCTTAGCAGCAGTTGCAGTTGTACTAGCTGGGGTGGTAGTTGTTTTTGCATCAGAGATTGTGGCCATGGTTGCTGTGGTGGTAGTTGTGGTTGTGGCAGCATTTGTGGTTGTGGTAGTTGTTCTGGCAGTGGTGGTTGCAACAGGGCTTGTAGTTTTTTCAGCTGTAGCAGCAGATGTGGTTGTGGCAGCAGTTGTGGTGGCAGCTGTGTCAGAGGTTGTAGTTGTGGTAGCTGCATCAGTTGTAGTTGTGGCAGCAAATGTGACAGCAGTTGTGGTTGTAGCAACTGTGGTGCTAGTTGTGATTGCAGCAGTAGTTGGGGTTGTGGTGTCTGCAATGACAGGAATAGTTGTGAGGACAGTTGTGGTTGTGGCACCTGTGGTGGTAGTTGTAGTAGTGGTGGTTGGGGTGTCTGTTGTAGTAGTTGTAATTGTGGTGGCTGTGGTAGTTGGTGTGGCTTTGGCAGCAGTTGTAGTTGTTGTGGTGTCTATGATAGTAGTTGTAACAGCAGGTGTTGTTGTTGTTGCAGCTGTTGTGGTAGCTGCTGTGTCATTGGTAGCCATTGTTGTAGGTGTTACTGAAGTTGTTGAAGTGGTTGAAGTGCTTAGAGTTGTAGATTTTGCTGTTGTGGGTGAGGGAGTGGCAGTGTTGGAAGCTGCAGTGGTGGAAGAGGTTGTGATGAATGGAGAGGTAGTTTGGATGGAGGCAGGTGAGGTTGATGAAGTTATGCCAACTGTAGTTGTAGTGGAGGAAGTTTTGATGGTGGTGGCAGTTGTGCCCGGGAATGTGGCAGTTCTGGTTGTGGATGTGGTAGTTGTGGTTGCGGATGTGAAAGTTGTGGATGTGGTAGTTGCGGTTGTGGATGTGGTAGTTGTGGCGGTAGATGTGGTAGTTGTGGTTGTGGATGTGGTCGTTGTGGTGGTGGATGTGGTAGTTCTGGTTGTGGATGTGGTATTTGTGGTTGTAGATGTGGCAGTTGTGGATGCGGTAGTTGCAGTTGTGGATGTCATAGTTGTGGTTGTAGATGTGGTAGTTGTGGTTGTGGATGTGGTAGTTGTGGTTGTGGATGTGGTAGTAGTGGTTGCAGATGTGGAAGTTGTTGCTGTGGGTGTGGTAGTTGTGGTTGTGGATGTGGTAGTTGTGGTTGCAGATGTGGTAGTTGTGGTAGTTGTGGTTGTGGATGTGGTAGTTGTGATTGTGGATGTGGTAGTTGTGGTTGAGGATGTGGAAGTTGTGGTTGTGGGTGTGGTAGTTGTAGTTGTGGGTGTTGTAGTTGTGGTTGTGGATGTGGTAGTTGTGGTTGTAGATATGGTAGTTGTGGTGGTGGATGTGGTAGTTGTGGTTGTCAATGTGGTAGTTGTGGTTGCAGATGTGGTAGTTGTGGTTGTGGATGTGGCAGTTGTGGTTGTGAATGTGGTAGTTGTGGTTGTGGATGTGGTAGTTGTGGTTGTGGATGTGGTAGTTGTGGTTGTGGATGTGGTAGTTGTGGTTGTGGATGTGGTAGTTGTGGTTGTGGATGTGGTAGTTGTGGTTGTGGATGTGGTAGTTGTGGTTGTGGATGTGGTAGTTGTGGTTGTGGATGCGGTAGTTGTGGTTGTGGATGTGGTAGTTGTGGTTGCAGATGTGGAAGTTGTGGTTGTGGGTGTGGTAGTTGTGGTTGTGGATGTGGTAGTTGTGGTTGTGAATGTGGTAGTTGTGGAAGTTGTGGTTGTGGATGTGGTAGTTGTGGTTGTGGATGTGGCAGTTGTGGTTGTGGATATGGTAGTTGTGGTTGTTAGTGTGGTAGTTGTGGTTGTCACTGTTCTGGTGGTGGTGCTTGAAGTTGTCATCTCCGTGGTTGGAGATAGAGTAGTTGTACTAGACTCCTCAATGGGACCAATGGAAGTGGAAGGGATTGGCACATCTAAAATCTTACACAATACAACAGGTTTTATGTGAATGAGACGCCCAACTTTGGACCACCCACTTGAAGAGAATTCGCACATCATTATTTTGATCGGTCCCATGCAAGGCACGTTTTTCAACACTGCGTCTCCAGCAGGCAAATAGGTGATTATTCCACAGCGGTTATCGTCTGGGACGAGAAAGTTGTGTCAACATGGTTTCAAACAGAAGATGGGTATCTAATTGATTGACAGATGGCAAAAATGAGTAATCACCATCCATGATACAGACAGCACCCGCTTGTGCATTACTTAGTTTTCACATTGTCTCTGCACATTTACATACATGGTTGTGATACGTTCGCAAAACTATCATTAGTGGTTGAGTGAGTGTCAGTACAATGACCGATATTTGAAGAAGTTCTGATGTTTATGCAGGGTGAATTACTGAGCGAAGCGCAAATGACGTTCTGTGCTGTGCCGTTCTGTTGACTCTTTCATCTTCCACAACAGAAGAAAAAGGAATCTCACTGGTTGCCACAAGTGAGATGTCTGAGAAAGTGTCAAGGCCTTCGTCGGTTATCCGTCCACTGGTGCAGGCTGTTTGTTCACACCAGCGGAACTGGTTGGAGTCTCCCCAATGTGTGGATGCTGAGGTTCCATAGGCCAGCCAGACGGGCTGAAAAACTCGATTCGGTCACTAGGAGTGGAATTTTTTGTAGACGTTGTATCAATGTGGGTATTTTGTTCTTATTTTGATGCGTTTCTTAAAAGGGGGTGCCTACATACGTAGTCGAAGTTCAAAGCGTGAGTTATAATTTCGCAAAGTATCTTTCTTTACCCAAGCACCGTTTTGAGCAACCGTGTGCAACATGCTGAACCGTCAATAACTGCAACTCACGTTTACCGAAACTGAAACTCAGCAAGCGGCGTAACTGGCACTGCCTCACTCTTGAACTGAAACGTCATCTTTGTGACTCAAACTCAAACTGAGATGAGTTTCTCATGGTTACTCTGGCAGCAATCTCTGCCCACCTCTCCCGTAGCCAAGCTTGCCACTTCACTGATGGCCACCACGTCCGTTGCATGGTCCACCCTACAACAAAAAATTGGAATTGCGCCTAGAATACCGGTGCCCCTAGCCTTAACCACAGGGTTTTTTTCGCCCGGCCTCAGCCGGGCGAACCCCTACGAGAGCTCTTCGTCCGTTCGTTCGTCCGTTCGTTCGTTCGTCCGTTCGTCACGCTCTCAGATCTCGGCGTTGGAAAGTCGTAGGAAGGCGATCTTGGACTTTATGGATAGGTCTCGACTCACTGAGAATTGCGCTAAGACGTTTCGAAATTCAAAAGTTTGAATTTCGCGAGTTACAGTAACCCGAAGGTCGAAACTTAAAACGGCGCTAACTCGCTCGTCTTACGCCCTAGAGCGGCGTGCGATAGGTCAACTAAAAGGTCTCGACGTGCTCTTTCATTTGGCCTTAAAATTTTTCTTAATTACGCAAACATGCACCACGAAAAGCGACATTGTTGCGTTTTTAACGCAGAAATCGCTCTAACTCGCTCAGCGTGCGTTGTACGGAGACGATCTTGGGTTGGTTGGATAGCTCTCGACTCGCTGATCATTTGTTTTTCCATTGGTCAAAACTCAAAAGTTTGAATTTCGGGAGCTACAGTAACCCAAAGGTTTAAAACGCAAAACTCATCTAACTCGCTCGTCTTCCGTCGTAGAGAGACGGTCTTGAGTTTGTTGAATAGGTTTCATGACGTGATGTTAGTCACTGCGCGGGCAAAACCGCACAGAAATTATTTCACCAGACGTTTCGCTGGCAAGGCAGCCAGCATTATCAATGGCACCACCCTGAAACAGACCAATGTCGGCAATAAGCCACAGAACGACACTACTTAAGCATGGGGGCTATCAGTATCACACTCCACGCGCGGCTTCCAACGAAGGGAAACGAAACCTCTGGCTTCCCGCCGAGACGAGATATGCGCTTCTGTTGGCAGCATTCTGAGAAACAACCAGTCGAAGATACCGAAATTCCCAGTCGTTTACTCAGGCGCCATCAAGTCACTTCAACGGAAGCTGAAGAACCACAAACTGACTCTGATCCAAAGCGACAAGGGCGGGAAAACTGTTATTCTCCAACAGTCGGACTATGTTGTCAAAATGGAACAACAACTGCACAAACCACAACTCTACAGGCGACTCCAACAGAGAGAGAACCCACTGAAATCGGCGTGCAAGCAGCTCCGCGAATCCATGGCCCCACTGTTCGACAGTGGTGCCATACAGAAGCCACTGTCAAGGTGGCTTCTGCCCTCAGCGGACCGCCGCAGCCTACCACGACCATACGGCCTTCTGAAACTGCACAAACCTGACAAACCCATGCGAGTCATCATCCCTGGACCATCGAGCCCTAGCTACCAGGTGGCGAAACAGTTGGACTTGCTGCTGAAGCCGGCTGTCGCACAAATTGTCAACAGATGCCACTCGGGGGCCAGCTTCGTGCAACAACTGAAAGAACTGGACATGACCAATCGACAGAGTATTGTCATGGCCAGTCTTGACGTTGTTGCCTTGTACGACAACGTGGACGTTGACGTCTTCCTGAAACAATTGCCGAAAATACTCAAGACAACTGAACAGAACTGGAGACAAAGTTCCAGCGTCTTCAGAGAAGCTCCTATCGACCTGCTGATCGACATCTTCAGAGCGGTTCTGAACTGCAACTATATGCAGTTCAATGGTACGAAATATGCTCAACAGCAGGGTCTGCCAATGGGCAGTCCCATCTCAGTCGCCGTCGCAGAGCTCTTCATGGACTTCGTGGAGAAGGAGCGCCTGCGGTACTGCCCCAAGCAGTACAAGCCATTCCTCTACACCAGGTACATCGACGACTGCTTCTGTCTGTTCGAGTCAGAGGACGCCAGTGTTGTCGGCCGGTTCACTCAGCACATGAACCGGTTTGACAAGACTGGCAAACTGCAATTCACCTCTGAAACAGCTGAGAATGGAGCTCTACCGTTTCTGGATCTACACATCCAACTGGACCAAGGGGGAGTGGTTTCCACCTCTGTGTGGAGGAAGCCCACCCACTGTCTGAGGTACTTGCATCCAGCTGCATGCGTTCCGAGATCGTTTCTGGTGTCTGTCATCAACAGCCAGCGCCACAGAGCCCTAAGGTACTGCAACACCGAGGAGTCTCTCAAGAGGGAGCTGGAGCTCGTGGCTGAAGGACTGACCAGCAACGGCTACGACCGACGGCTCGTCAGAGTATTACTGTTCGAGTCCAGGCAGCTGGGCCCCCAACTACCTTCAGACAAAGGCCCTACAGTCATTCTGCCATTTTGCGGTCGTCTGCTCGCCAAGAAGCTGCAGTGCTACTTGCAGTCGCAAGGATTCAAAGTGCGCTTCAGAAAGGGGGCCACTCTGGGGGGTCTTCTTTACAAGAAACTCGACGAAACCAAGGAGGAGCCTCACAGCGTGGTGTATGAGATCCCCTGTGACAACTGCGACCGTGCCTACATAGGCATGACGACGCGTCGCATCAGCAAGCGGGTGGGCGAGCACGCGCACGCCTGCACCCTGGATCTGCCGACACTAAGAAACAGAGAAGGGACGGCGATGGCCGCCCACTGCGCCGAAAATGGGCACGCGTTCGTGAAAGATAACGTCAAAATCAGAGCGCGTCAGTCTGACTACAAGAAGTTACAGATCAGTGAAGCTGCCCTCATTCTGGCCAATCGTGACAGACTGGTGAATGGGAATGTGGGGTCTACTGACGTAAGCCGCGCGTGGAGTGTGATAGCCCCCATGCTTAAGTAGTGTCGTTCTGTGGCTTATTGCCGACATTGGTCTGTTTCAGGGTGGTGCCATTGATAATGCTGGCTGCCTTGCCAGCGAAACGTCTGGTGAAATAACTTCTGTGCTGTTTTGTCCGCGCAGTGACTAACATCACGTCATGAGTCACACCAGCAGCAGGAGTGAGAATGTCAGCT